>NAOQ01000360.1:33745-77941 GCA_002751075.1 Ichthyophonus hoferi
TTTAGGATTCACATTAGAGGAAGTTGCTCACTGTGTGTATACCAGTGCACCGCCGTTGTATTATTCACAGGGATATCAAGCCGGAGAACCTATTGGTTAAGGCTGGCACCTTAAAGATTGCTGACTTTGGGGTAAGTTACAAAGAAATGGTATTTAATATATATACGCGTATGTTGTAATACCACTTGGGACACCACTGTGTTTCTCATTGGCTGGAGTTGGAAGTGGATGATGTACTAGTAACATTTCCTGCCAGAAGATATTGAAATTGAAAAAGGAAAAGGTACAAGTGCTATGATAGGTAGCATGATAGATGGAAGGTCGCATACTTTGTATATATACTCATTGTTTTATTGAGTATACCAAGATATTCCCTGCATGTTGGAATGAAATGGCCAACTAAGTCCACCCTCATATTTCTAATGTATTTACCAATTGGCAGGTTAGTCAACGAATTACCGACAGCCATCAGCGCCTCAAGCGCCAGGCAGGGACCCTAGCCTTCTGGCCCCCTGAGGTATGCTCCTACCAGAATGACGTCACATTTGAAGGGCCCCCGTTGGATATGTGGGCGGCTGGTAGGTTTTCTATTATCACATTGTCGGGTGTATTGTCTCTACAATGTGGTATGGTTGTGTAGTAATTTTTCTACTGTTTGATATCATAACCTCTAAATCTTTATTAGTAGTTTGGTATTATACCAAGGTAGATGTATTGATTAGTTGTAAATATGATCACATCATCTATTGCTTTGTTTGTGGGCTAATAGTAACTGTATATGTCATGGAGTCAGATTGGTATTGATTGTATTATAATTTATAAGGGCCTTAAAGGGAGGGAAATGAATTGAGGACTACGTATTACCAAGATAGTGACCCTAGACAGCCAATATCTTTGATGTATTAGGGTGTAGTCCTTTGGATTAGTAAGACCTGTGTGGCATTGTGCAGGCCTAACAGCAGAAAGAATGATCTGTAGTTTGTATAAGCTGATGTGATTTACCTTGTTCGTTGATTATTGTTCATAACTAGAATTTCAAAAGGCATTATGTTCTTAGAAATTGGGAATAAGATATAATATTATTATATAATATCTTCTGTTCCTTTGTATTCTATTTTTTTTCATTTTGGTATTATATTTTATTATCATTGCTACAGCTGCATGCCTACATATTCTGTTGTCATGCCCTGATCTCTGTAACAAATGGCGATGAGTGAGCCAGGTTACCAGTAGAGTATAATTTTGTACCACCATATGACTGCATATCAATATGATTTACAGCCCTCTCCAGGGGGTGTACATCTAGAGTAATAATAGTATATAGTATACCTTACATATATATATATATATATATATGGTGTATGAGGATGTATTGTCTCTTCTTTCTATTGGTGGCCACCATCATTTAATGTGTTGAACAGTATGTATAAACCATGCATTAGTATTTACTGAAATGAGCAACTTCTTTGATACGAGACAAACTAATAATGGGATGGGTGCAGGTATTACACTGTATATATTTCTTGTAGGAAAACTTCCCTACAGCACACAGGACTCCATGGATCTGTTTGGAGAAATAGCCGACGGAGAGTAAGTCTAGTGTAATTAATTATATGAACACTAGAACCTTGCGTGTGGGGGGTAGCCAAAGGTGGGATTGCCATGATGGCGGCCAATGCTGAATTAATCCTTATATATGGGTGGATCGAATTTACTGCTGGCCTATGCTAACTTTTCCAGTGGCCTTACCAGGAAAGTTATTCAAGCTAATATATCTACTCATATACAGAAACATAGAGCTTCCCAGTGGGATTGATAAGCGCATGAGGTTGATCTTGGAAGGGTTATTAGCTAGAGACCCTACTGTAAGACTGACTAGTCAAGGATTATTGGTAAGTGAATAGAGTTGGCTACTAGTATTATAGGTGGAGATATAGCAATCATTCTGTTATTCTAGGCAGAGGTAGATTAGGTACTACGGTCTGATTAATGAATAGAAAGTGATCAAACTATTGATTATGCTGCAGTCACACCACGAGACTCTTCCTACATAACCCCAATAGCAGCTAGGGGAGAATGGAGGTGTACAACATAGCTATGATATCTAGCCATGTTCTGGGACATCGTGGGCTTCTTATCATATGTACACGGTCAACCTAATCTTACCCCTCCCTCCCTCCCTCCCCACCTCTCCTTCATAGAATGCCCTAAAGGATGGTGACTAACCAGCCATCGCCCCCTTTATGGGGGGTCCCTTAAGGCCTGCATGCAGCCAACTATCTGAGCTCTATCACTGGTCTTCATATATCCATAACAACGTAGTCTATGAAATATAGTCATGGAGCGCCATTAAAGATCATTCCAAGGGGCCAACCACCAGAAGGCAGCGAACGACAGTCAAACAGTACCAATATATAGCCATATATAGATGTAGGCATTTTACTTCTATACCAATAACCATCAGCCATTTGCCGTGTTTATGGTGCGAACCAACCTTATTCTCCTGAGAATAACCCTATACGGTATATACTAGTGTGGTTGTCAGAGGCCTAGTACAGGGACCATAACACGATGGGAGAGGGACCACTTCGATATATATATATATATATATAGTGTGCATATGAATTTTGTTGGATAGTGTATATAAATTTAGATAAGGTCATGGGTGTACATATATCCCTCAATGCATCTTTCTGTATATTTATGGCTTAAAACACGACCAATGGACACTGCACTAAACCCTGTAGTCTAATAGGTTTGTTATCTGGTTGCAGCTTGGATATACTCCACTTATTAAGACTAATATTTTACAATAAAAGTAATTGGGTTGTAGAATACCCCATAAAACCCTCCATGTATGAATACATACAGTCCTATTGGTAAAAACAGCACCATCATCTCATTGGGTGAGTCCAGACTACAGTGTCATATATGGTACTATCTGTTACGAGGTGCACAACGCATGGCGAAAATCTTCCCATATGGTCCGATCCTATAGGGATAGATGGGCACGTGAGCCTATGTTATCTTAATTAGAAACACACATACCCTATACTCTATAGTCCACGTATTATACCCTACACCCTACCCTCTATACCCTATACCTACTATATACATTATACCCTATACCCTATACCTTATACTCTATAGCCTATACTATATACCCTACACTATATACTATACACCCTATATACACTACCTACCAACTCTAGGTACTTCATATGCAGTCTCATTAAAGAGAGCAGGATGCCCTGCAGATCCTTGACCTTGGTACAGTCAAAGAACCTTAACTCATGTTCACACTGGGCCCCCAACGCCTAACCCCATAATAGGATTGGTACCGTGGATTAGTGCTTGGTGTCTATATAGAATACGGCAATTGCAGTATATAATATAGTATAATAGTATACAGTAGATAATATAGTGTAATAGTACTAGTGGGCCGTAACCAAGGAGTCACAACAGACCATGTAGAAAGAGTAGAGAAGAAGGGTGGGCAAGGAGTTTATATGGGTGTGTGTAGGTACATGTATATAAGTACAAAGGAAGACCTGCTCTACCTTCAAGGTTTCTTACCTCTAATTCTTTCTCCTTCATTTCCAGTCCTTTCTTTTCCTGCATCCCAAAACCCAACCAATCAGCTACAATGATACAAAATCACTCAATTCGTTCATGCCTGTGCATATACTTTAGCCAATTGAAAAGGTACCTAGTTTATTCAATAAACCTAAACCAGTTATACGCCAGCACCCATTGAATTGCTCTTAGCCAATGAATCAGGGGTAAATTGGCAGTAACAATTGATAAGTGGTCCCAGGCCGCCCAGCGTATTGGCTCATTGCCATTGATTCAACCAACATGATGGACACATCTATGAATAGAATCTTACCTGCTCAACGGACAGGCGGAATTTTTCCAATCGTTGGAGATTTTGCTCGGTAGTTTGTTTCTTCTGAAACAGTGACATCACGCCCTGAGGGGCACCCTCAGCCCGCTCTAGTAACTGCAAATCACTGGCCTGCATAGGGCCTAGCCATGTTAGTTGCGATGGAGACGGTAGTATGTGTAAGGGTATACAGGGGTACATGTACATGTAGATAGAGATAAAGGTGTGTTGTAGAGAGGAAGAGAAGGAGATGACTGCTAAGAGCTCCTAAAATATCATGGGCTATAAACGCCCAATCGTATAAAAGAGATAAAAAAGCATTAGGATAAAATAGGATAGGATGGGATAGAATAAGAGAGGATGGATAATATGACATAATACAATGTATATGATATAAAATATATGTACCAGTAAGCATTTTTCAATGATGTCATATTCTACACTCTCCTTTTCTATCTGCCATATGCCCCTATCCGTGTTACTGAGATAATAATAAGCTAATCACCACCCTACCAACAGTAAAAATGGTGGTTATCTTTGATGTAGTGGCCATTGGCCGGCTAAAAATAAACATACTAACCTTGGCAGCACAGAGGTCACGTTGAGAGCTGCAATCGGCCTCCTTAGTAGCATAGGTGTTGATGACGGCCTGGGGGCCCATATATGATAAGTATTCCGTGATTATATATATAGTGAACAAGATCCTTGTCTATAATAAGGCTCTAGCAAGGTGTGGGCAACTTGGAGTACCAGATATGGTATATACACCCTGTGATGATTGGTGAGATAGCGATCACGTGACTAATGAGATAGATAATAACCATATATAGGTTCGACTATAGACAGTTAGCCACCATAATCATATATAGAAAGCACGACTTTGACGTCAATCATACCGTCCACTTCCCATGTGTACTCAAGGCTCTATCTATATGATTGTATGAGGGATCATTTCCTTCTCTCTCTCTTTCTTTCTCTCTCTCTCTGCATGTTTTCTCCTCCTTTCTCTGCAATGGTCTACTAGGATACATACACAAACTGAATCCATAAGCAATTCATATTCGTTGAGACCAGCTATAACGTATTCCTGATCCTCAACCTGTGATATTGTGATTGGTTAGTACTTGTACTTAGAAGACTTTGATTGGTAAATAACGGAGTTTGATATACTATTAGTGGCCAGCATCTCACCAAGGGGGTCTAAAACCATTGGTTTACTAGCCTATACGGCACATATAGACCATAACAGGCATGGCCACCATGAGATAGAGCTAGAAGGAGAGAAGAGGGGGAGGGGAGACGGGTAGACATATACCTGAGTAGACAGGGTGGTGCCTATGCTGTTCATTAATTTGTTGGTATGTTCTACTATATCCTTAAGGTCAGTCTGTAGCTCAGCGAGCTCCACGTACAATTTACCTGTTAGTGTATATGTCGCCTGCATCTCTAGATAGGAGAGAGGACGGGGGGAAGGGTAACAAGGAGGTTAGTGCCGAGGGCCACTCCTACCCAAAGGGGAAACAGGAGGGTGGATAAAGGGTATAGGACAGGCTAGATATACACACAGAGCACTGGAATAGGTATACATTTGCATGCTTTGTCCTTGCCCGCCATTGATGCATATCGCAGGAAGATGCTCTTAAACAAGAGATTGCGTAAAAAGATTAAGTATGCACAATTCTCAGCAGCCTTGTAATCATATCATAATGTTATTTCTACTATTATCCAATCACTGCATACGTCCGCACAACCTAAGCATACTTATCTATCTATATATGGGCCTATATAACTCGATATCTATATGTGAGTTTACATACCTATTTGCTTCTTATTGATGCTATTATAATATTTAATTATATTGCCCAGTGCGGATTGGAGCCCTTTGGCTTTAGTCTCCATGGCAACCATTCCTGCGTCTTTAACCATAGGCTATGGGTATGCATTAATGTAATTAGTGTAAGTAGTGTAAACAGGGATATATAGATAAAAATATATGTACATGTGTATGCATAGGCATATTCTTAGGTATATGTATATATGTATGTATGTATGTATGTATGTAGGAATATATACCTTCGCATATATGCCTCTATCTATATCTATGCATTAAGACACTCAATATGCTTAACAGTATCTACATGGTATAGTATATAAATATAAGCCAATACAAGTGAAATGACAGCCGTAGGGTATTATAAATGAGCACTACTAGAGAGGGAGGCCTAGAGATCGTAGCAGGGTGGAAGGATGGGGTGTATAGACAGACAGGAAGGGTGCAAGTAGGTATAATCTAGACCGCAACTATCAGTCAAGGTATAGGCTGGTACCATCAATATGGTGATGGAGTTGAAGAGAGAGAGAGAGAGAGGATGAAAGGTTATATAGTTCAATCATATTAAAGAGGTGAATTATGATAGATATGTGCCAAAAGAGGATATATATGAAATAATATTATAAAGACAATGAGCGCCATCTTAGTGGTTGATGAGTCATGCCATCCCTTTAAATTTTATATAAGATCAATACTACGGTATGACTGGTCCACTGATATCTATCTGCCATGTGTAGCACTAAATACAGCGTGATAATTAGCATGATATGAAGAGGCAGAGGAAGGAAAAGGGGTGGGAAGCGGACAGAGAGGGAAATACCGCGTATGGAGCAATCTTAAGGTTAAGGCTTTTGTTGATTTTCATTTGCTGTTAGATCGCCCTTGGTTAGCGATTGGGTAAGAACACATACATCACGTCATAATGACATTCCTAAATTGAGTGGCATATAAACTGGTGTCTATTCAAGTAGCTGTTTATGTCATTATGCAAACACTCACCCAATCATCAGCAGCTAAAAAATTACGGAACTCCTCGTCATTGGCTAGAATAGGATGAGCATAAGTGTGTCTGCAACAAGCATAAATTGGTTAGCAATGGGCCCTAGACATTAGATAAAAGTCACATATGTTGTTGGATGTTGGAAAATACATATCTGCACATAACCAGATATACAAGGTAGACCAGTAAAAACATGGTCTATATTACTATATCTGGATGAACCATGTTGTATATTGACACATATCGGTAAGACATAACTCACACGGCCATCTATGTCTTGGTTTACTGTTTAGCTCAAGGACACTGTAATGAGCAAGGGTTGATTATAGGGCTCGCCAGGTCAACCACCAAAGGATGTACGCAAATATAGACTAGTCATGCATTAAAACACTAATTAAATGTATAACTAAATAGATAGGTGAACGGATTATTACATCAATAATTAAAATAATATATGAAATTTATATTTTAAATCAATAACCAGGTCACTCTAAATACGATAATTATTTCTAAATAATATACCAACCTCGCATGAGCACAGTCTATGCGCACCAATGAGTGGGCGAAATTTGTATTGCACTACAAACCCCCTCTCTGGCCCTATCGCATTACCAATCACATAACGTACTATAATTTAACCGTGCAAGCACATGGGATGGTGTGGTGGTATTAAGCCATATCAAACCAATCAAGGTTAGTACAGTCCCTACCTTAGAAACATCTGTAAACGAATTCTCCTTTTCTCTACAAAATCGGGTGACTTTGCACCTACTGTGACTGCTTTAGGGGGCAAGGGGGCTAATACAATGGCTACAGGTAGATAAGGATGGAGTTGGGAATGTGCATGTGTATGTATATATGTATATATGTACATACGTACATGCACGTAATAGTTGATGTTGGAGGGGTTAGGTATGATAGATACTAGCTAAACTAAATATAAGAAAAGAGAGAGGGTATATCTCCACACCTAGCCACACACCCCTATCCCCTCCTCTCTCTATACTCACCAGGGTATGTAGCCTCCAGGTGCTTCCTAAGAGTAACAAAGTCTGAAAATCGACGCCAAACATCATTCGATTCTACCTCCGATTCATCATCGGGTAGGGTCACCTACATGGGCCATAGAGTATTTATGATATTGGCAATGATAGTTGATATGAATAAATAACACGCAAAGCATGGCGGCCTATATGTAGAAATACACCCATAGATAGCCCCTATACATGCATGTATAAACCTATGTATGTGGTGGTGCTCCGGTAAGAATACCATACCGGGCTATATATACATACTTGTAAATAGACCAAGTTACCAATATAGTTATAAACTAGCTCATGCACCAATAGGTTATATCCATTAAAATTTATATGCAATGCAATTTCGCCCAACTACTTCATCGTCAAAGTACACCTTCATTCCAATTGGACTAGACATCTCAAATATACTAAAAGACCAAATGAGATAGGTCGGCTCAAACCCTGCATACCTTATACTATGCCCTATATATTATATCTTATACACTATACACTATACACTATACACTATACACCATGCGGGGCCTTACCTTAGTCTCAATATGATAAACTACATAACTCTCTTTGCCATTCTTCCTCCTCTCAGTGTCGGTCAGTGTAATCACCATGGGTACAGCACCCTCCATAGACCCCTGTGTATCCATGTCCAGTTAACTACTACCACTCGCCACAGCAATAAATGTAAAATCATAAAAGGAATGTTTAGTGCTATAATAGGGTTTGAAAAGGACTTGGAAATTAGATTTTTTTGGGAAAACTATATATAGAATGGCTATAGACAATTGGTTATCAAGATATGTTGTAAGGAATAGTATTGGAAATACGAATCTACAACAGAGAGTATAAAGGTTTGATATAATAGGATATATAGTATAATATGATATGTTAGAATATGATAAGATATAGCATGACATAATAGGATATTGTCATTGAAAAATTACTATTATAGAAAAAATAAACAACAAAAATCAAAAATACTGAAAAATGAAAAATGTGTCAAAAAGAAAACCTTTCGGAAGATTCTAATATTTAAAATATGATAAATAGAAATATGGGTTATGGGTGATTGGAGATATTAGTGTAGAATCTCGTATAGCCAGGAGGTAATTGCATTCTTCTAATAGATTATATAAAGGCCGCAGTTAATCTATGGAACCAGTTCGAGTAGGTCCTACTACTACATTAAGACAACTACAATCAAAAGAGATGGTAAACACAAAAGGAACCATAGTCCATTATTAGATGAAACATGTAAAGCTCTATACTTCACACTTGTAGTAGTGAATATACCCCACAGAACATCACGCTTATATTCAATTACTAGACTTGTTGTCATCCCTATACAACTAAGCCTATACAGAAGCAGGCCTTTCCTCACAATAAACCATACGCGAGGTATATGCCTACAAAGGAAAAAATCTGAACATTAACTAACCAAACAGCACGCACTTCTTTAGTGTCCATGGTGGGCCGGAAAAAGCAGTCTGTGCAGTTGGCCGTTACGTCAATGAACACTTTCAGCTTTATATCAGGTACACCTGCAGACAAAGAAGACTATAAAAAAAAGTGCATATTGTGACATACACGCCCCAAAATCTCTAAGGTAGATAGATCTAATATATAGAATATGCAGTAATCTTTTCTAAAAATCTGACTATACACCAGGTATAATTTAGCACGTACACGAACCGTAAGCTTCTGAAAAAGAACCATATATATACATGTATGAACGTATGAGCATAAGGAAGTGGGGCCAAACATTAATATATTAGTAAATATGTATTTCTGTGTTGGCCTGCTTTAAACAATCTCTAAGGCACTGTCCAAAAAAATAGTGTCGATGTGGGCATGTTTAAGTAAAAAATATATATTGGGGAGTCATAAGAACTTGGGATATGTGATAAGAATGAAGCAAATTTGAGACTGGTAACTGTAACATTAACAATGCTTTAATAAATAAGAATAAGAAAATAAATGAGAATCTAATATTGAAATAACAATACAACTTCATAATAGAACACTCACAATATATTCTGGTTTCCTGCTAGGTTGTACGGCAATTTTAATGTATTATTTTTATACATAAAAATGTTATAAGACGGCTTTATTTTGGGCCGTATTTTGATAAATGATAGATCGCAATAGTTAGTAATTGGTGTATAATTTTAAAGAGAGTTTAGATCGACTTACTATTCGCGAATAATAGCTAATTGGATCCTATGATATTACGACCTAAAAATACGAAACTATCTGTCCATTACAAGAAGTATATACTTATTAACAAATAACCATTTCGCCACTAGAGAAACATCCCAGTAGCTATTCCTTAAACTTTGTTTTACATTGAGAAAAATATCTCTCTATTTTTTTGGGCAACAAGTGGCCTATCGTATGTGCTACACTTTCTGTATGGTTGCATATGAATCTTTATTTGAATACCTGAATTAAATGATTTGCCATAGTCCCATTCTCTCATTTATAAGAAGTATATACTTAATACAAATAACCATTTCGCCTCTCGAGAAACATTCCAGTACCTATTCTTTAAAAATTGTTTTACATTGAGAAAAATATTATTGTGTTTT
The DNA here is from genome assembly GCA_002751075.1 of Ichthyophonus hoferi. NCBI lineage: Eukaryota > Ichthyosporea > Ichthyophonida > Ichthyophonidae > Ichthyophonus > Ichthyophonus hoferi. The sequence continues at coordinate 44,085 of NAOQ01000360.1, forward strand.
AGGAGAAAAAAGACCTATTGTATGTTCTACACTTTCTGCATGGTTACGTATGAATCTTTATTTGAATACCCGAATTAAATGATTTGCTATGGTCCCATGCTTTTATTCATAGATGCCATTTGGGTGGGCACTGCCGGAAACAACCGTTTTGAGATGGACAATTCCACGTTGGGCAAGATAATCTCAGAATTGTTGTTAAATTTTTTAGTGTCATTGTTGTTTAACACCTGCTTTATCAAGCATATATTTGCATATTCAATTTTTTGGTGCTATCATTTAAAATACTCCAACGCATCATTCTTGTGTTCCAATGGGTATGCCTGAATCCACCAATTCCATTTGGTTACAATGTATACCCATGCAGACTCATCAGGTTGCACGTGATTGATTGTCAATGTACTCAGGCATTAGGACAGTTTTGTTTTTTCTACAATGAACCTTTGTAGAGTACCTTGATCTATTACAGCGTACAATATGCTGAAGTTCTTAATATGATAGTACACCTGTTTCAGACGTCCTCATCAAGGGTAAGCAGCACAAGATATGACACAAAAACCTGTTGATAAGAAATGTTTAGGTGCTGCACTTTTGTCGTTAGAGCCTCCTCCAGCAAGGTGGGCATATAGTAATGCAAAAAAAAAAAAGGACCTCATCCCTTCATGCCGAGTATTTGTTTGTAACAGGCATGACCCCCTTGAATTTCAACAAAAGGGGAGCCCCAATCAGGGTCGCTCAAAGCGGTGATGAGGGGTGCATCATGTCATTGAGAAAATATAATCAACCAAAAAACAAACCTATTTAAATATGTAGAAGTGTACATACAGATAGCTCATAACCCTGTGACAGCTAATTTACTTAATTAACTATTAAAGATATGAGAGAATTTGAATATGTCAATATCTGTTTCTAATCCTACTTTATTTTTCTCTAATTTATCAATGTCTGTAGCTCCTGGTTGTAGGTCTTATAAGAATAAAATATCAGCTCGACTAATTGGAGTCAAACCTAAACTTATTTTTTTTGGTCATTGGCATCAATCGATAATAATGCCCAGCCTATGTTGGTGGAACCATGTGTAAAAATAAAATGTGCATTGTACTTATGTATATTCCCTGGGATATTCTCTGTTGGTTTGCTAGAGGAATCGCTAGACATAGTTCATTGTGTAGTGTTTTGAGTCAATAGAGACTAATGAATATTGGTCGCTATATCAAGGTCATGTATCGTAATATCCCTCAGAATCAGATGGCATTAATTGGAGTAGGTAGGTAATCATTAGTATGGTAATCTAATATTCATCGTGTCTTTTAGACTACGTAATTGTATTTTCACTTGGCCAGACAAATTATATTCCCAAGTGCCGATAAAGCTATTCCCATTGGTTGACTCAGAGGAATTTCCCGCGCGTAATTAAAATAACGATCGTATTTGTGATTAACTGTTCCTAAAATGCTCCAAAATTTAAATTTAGCACACTTAGATTGAACTGATGTACTATTTTCTGAAATCTAAAACACATAGATTGAGCTGAGGTTCAGTTTAACTAACTGCTCGCACATCCCCTTTATAAATAAAAACCTTGGCCCAGAACTAGTCTGAGCATAGCTTATACACTTTATTAAAGTTGGTATTAGCTAACTAATGCCCAGTGGGCTAGTTTCTAACATATAGTTTGTACAACACTTAAACAATCTCGTCACATATTTAGAACACTGGTAACAAGTAGATCAGGAAATGATTGGTCCATTATTAGTTAAATAACGTTCTTAACCAGGTAAATTGGTTTATCATTAAGATCTTTACGATCGGTCCCATTTGTATTGATGAACACAGCTACGATTGACACACTCGGTAAACGAAAGTCAGAAAAGAATAAAAGAAAATGGAAACAACTAATACACGCCTTGGCACACCCGGGTATATGCTGAAACCCCGCATGCCTGTACATGTGTATAATACCGATACGGAAAAAATACGAATACGTTCGTGACACACAAATCTTTGTAGTCATTTATTATTTGTTAAACAATATAATATTACATATATGTAGATAAATTACTAGAACTAACACAAATTTTTATAAGTTGTAGTAATTTAATGTGTATATCATTAATTAGGAGATATATGCAGTAAAACATAAATCTTATAATAAAACTACATCTTATGGGAGACAATATTAACTAGTGATTTTCAATCGTAGGTGGGTAATATTTCGGATAGAAAACCGTTAGTTATTTTAGAGACGGTGGTGACATTTATTAATTTTATGTGATGAAAGCTTGGTTTAGGCAAAAGTGTTAAGCAGTAAGTGTGACATCATGTTGCATAAGAGTGGTGTACAAGACAGTGAGCTGTTCCAAAGAAAGCAGTACCTATTATTTTTGTATGTGTATAAACCCTGATTTTAGAATGGAGCTAGGTTTAGAGGAAGATGTCACAAGCAATAGGCTCCTAGCAGTGGCATAGTTGTAAATTAGTGATGCCATCTTAATGAGCTATTTGTATGCCACATACGGTTTGTCCTAGTATGTGGTAGGATTTTGTATTAACTTTTATCTATTCATGATGTAACTCTATTTTTATATTACTTTATGTTGACCTCAAGTGAGGTATATAAACAGGTCTCATATGGATTCCGAGGCATGGGTTTTAGTCAATTTATTCCTTAGTTAGAGTATAGGTAAGTGTTTATTAATAAAGCATTAAAGCCTCTATCTCAGCTATGGCTATTACAGTTATGGGGTCCTACCTTGTATTTCATATATGATTTGACAGACCTATGTCCTAGCTCATCCTATCCTTCATTATATAATCAGGCCCAGATCTTAAATCGTTCTAAAATATTTTGATTGTTATGATTTTGTAGGAGCGTCACATAGAATCATATAATATATCCAATGTTGGAGCCAAAGCGTTCACTGTACTTTTATTACTTATTCGTTTATTTACTGTTATTATATTTCCAAGTCTTTACTATAGAGGAAAAACGTTCCTTCCTAGATAGATAGATGGCTAGATAGGTAGGTAGATCGACATAGATGAATAGATAGATGGGAAATCTTTTTGTGCAATCCATGTTTATATTGGTTTAGGACCTTGCTACAAAGGTCGAAAATGCAGTCAATTCATAGAAATAATTTGCGCTAAAAAAACACAATCAATCCAATACCACACAGGTATAAATCTATTAGTAGTAATTGGTTAATTTTGATGTAATAAAACAGACGCTATGATATGATATGATAAGAAATGAAAAAAATTAATCAAACTGGTTTTTGAGCAAAGGATGCATGCAAGGCTTTATAGAATATTAAGGAAAACGGTCGAATCATATATTAATGTTCAGCCAAACAAAAAATATTACTAGTTAGAAAACGTCATATTTAGATGTATTGTATTTATATTATATATAGCTTTTAAAAGAGCATGAAGTAATTCATCCAGATCCTCTAATAGAAGGTCAGCTAACTAAGCCTGGTGTCGCTTCTCCTAATATTAACGGTGCCGTAACTGTTTATTCACAACCAATATTATAACTATCACATGTACACATGTGATAGTTGTAACATTGCACCTAGTAAAAAGTTAAAGGCTTCTCTATCTCTTGAGCAACAGCTTGATGAGCTTGAACGGGAATTATCTATAGCTTTACTTTGTAAATTACCTGATCTTATACTCCAAATAGCACCAATTATCCCTGATTTTATTACTATTTTTAATAAAATACAGTAAGTCCCAATAGCAAATGCACTGCATAATAAGTAGAATATGGCTCACATGACCCCACTCTATATTGTTCGACCGGCGTTATTGCGTTCTCCGGTGACCAATGACCGCATGGCCCTGAATACAGTTGCAACATTTAATTTTGATACAAGTCGGGCCAAAATAGATAATAGATGCCTAGTAGGAATCGTTAATTATAATATACAGGTAATAAAATATTTAACCAATAAAATCACCTCTAGAATAATTAACATGTAACAGTTTCTGAAAAGAATAACTCCTAGGAAAAGAAACTGCCTAAGAACCTTTTTCTCTTTCCCAAATATCAACATAAAAGAATCTAGCTAGCGACTCTAATTAGTGATGGTAGCCTTATCAATCATTAGATAATGGAATGTAATCCTGGGGTCTTAAAAGGAAATTTTAAAGCTTATCACTAACTCGTATTATCTGATTTGAATATAATTAAATTTACATTTCATTGGTCATTAAATGTTTTAACTGCCATCTTTGGCGTGTTTTGCCACAGAAAATCATAATTTTCCATAATCATTCCCAACGAAAACACCACCAGCAAAATGCATTAAAAGTATATAAGGCGGAACACGAACACGCACAATCATTCTAATATTTTTATTGGTATTGATATTGTTAAAAAAATTAATAAGTAAATATGGAAGGAATGGTTGAAGAAGGCTTTTACTCGCTTACCTGCAAGAATGCGAAGGGTGAGGATGTGAAAATGTCCGACTATAAGGGTAAGGTTGTTCTTATTGTCAACGTTGCTTCCCACTGTGGATTTACCCCGCAATACAAGGGCTTGGAGGAACTTCATCAATCCTACAAAGATAAGGGTCTTGTAATCCTTGGTTTCCCATGTAATCAATTTGGCGCTCAAGAGCCTGGAAATAACACGGAGATTGAAGAATTCTGCACTAAGACATACCAAGTTACTTTTCCAATTATGGACAAGGTTGAGGTCAATGGCCCAAACGAAAGCCCCCTTTTCCACTGGCTGAAATCCCAGCAAACCTTCCTTGGTTTAAAACGTGTTAAGTGGAACTTTGAAAAGTTCATCATTAATAAGGAGGGAAAATGTATTCAACGCTATGCCTCTATTACAACCCCTGCACACATTGCCGGTGAAATTGAAAAGCACCTATAATAACGCAATACCCCTTGTGCATCCTTTTATAAAATTATCATACGAAAATAAAACTCACCATTTTTTTTGGATATAACTTTCTTGAGGTATGTTTGCTAAGCCTGAACTGTCTTGTATTGATATCCATTGGTGATTTTACTTAAACTATATTTTTTCCTCTCTTTCTCTTAACATATTTCCTTATTCTTACGGGAGGTACCGTTTTATAATGTTGAGCTGCAGAATCTTTTGTTCTTTTTTTAAATTTGTGAATAAAAGATTGGCATAAATACCAATTCTAAATACCATTTAAAACCCAACATACATTTAATTAATTATTAGCTCAATGATGAAAAAGAACTTGTTTTTATTGGGAACTAAAACAGTAGCGAACAAGAGATAATGTTATGCAAACATATTACTCTTTAACTACACATCGTGCACATGCATAGATACGTATATACCTTCAGATATGGTTAACTAAAGCCGTTCCTACCACAAATAAGATAATCTTCTAAATCTTTTTGCTTATTTTTTCTCACTGAAATTATATATATATATATTATTTACCTAGTATTAAGAGAGCTATACATATTTCTCTTGAATGACAGACTACAGTTTATTTTAGTAGCTATGACGTTGTAGTGATAAAAAATAATTGGCAACTATCCTCCTGTTCTTCTTAACTAAAGCCATTAGCTGATTGCACTATTGTTACCTTCAAGTATATAGCCTAACCACCAAATGCACTTGTATGTCAAATATAAGCATATAATCTTTACAAATCCTGATAATTTAATGAAATGACTTCTTGTGGGGACTCCATAATACTTTTTATTAAAACATAAAGAGTCAATTCTAAGCCAAATGAATAATTAAAAATGGACTTCATAACTACCTTAAATTAATAGTTTGGGGTCAGTTGGAAAATTGTCGCGAATGGCTGTGTACATCTTTCATAGAAATGTATGTTAGACACCGTATGTCTATATAACCATACTTGAAATACATACATCCTTATCTACAGATTTCTCTCTCAATAAAACCCATTGATATATGTAACATACTAGGCTGTATAAGCCTACTAACGGAACATACACACAGCATTACAAAAGCCTGATATACAAGCAGTGTTAGCATCATATATACGATAGTTATATATATATTGTATACCTTAATATTTAATATTTTTCCTTTTTTTCAAAGAAATATTAATAATTTTACATTATAAGTTTGATTACTGACATTGGTGATTTATTATAGAGAGAGCATATACGTTTATTTAATATATAATATAGATATGTTGACTTTTATAAAGGGGATCTACCTCTCTGTGCTCGTCTGATCATATATATATATTTATGTATTTTTTAACTTTTAATGTATGAAGTTACAATTTCTACCTAACGTTTTTTTGCATTAGGCGAAGCTATTGTTTCTAAGTTTATAGTTCCCAACTAGATTTCTCTTTTTTAAGGCTAATAATATATATATATATACTTTTGTTAATATTTTACAAAGTAACCTTTAATTAGGTTAATCATATATTCTTGTGTTTTTTTAATATGTTCTTAGTGTGGCTTTTTGTTTTAAAAAAAGCAAAATTAAGAGCCCAATTTTAAATGTAAAACAATCTATCATGAAATTAATTAAAGCAATTCAATCACAGATTGAATTTAACACCACCATATAAGTATGCCCAAACCTTGACTCAAGTAATAATAACTTGCAGTTGTTCTTTTTAATGGTGTAACCAGTACTTATATTATTGACTTTAAGGTGAGAAATCACGTTTCTCAGTGTCTTCATATGAGTCACACTGTCACGAGTCAGAATGGCCCTAAGTAGCTTCAGTTGATGGCTGCCCAAAGTGGTTTTATTGCTGGCTGGCCTGAGACTTAAATAAGTGGTGTAGTGCAACACCACCCTTCTTTGAAGTTAATTTGAATTTACTGAGGTTAAATACTTTCTTAAAAACTCTATTGGCGTCTGTGATAGTCACCTACTTGGCCATATTGTTGTTCATAACCCATTCTTCCATTTTTTTAAGTGTCACCTGCTTCCATGTGTTGAATATTGTGATGTAGCTTAAGATTATTGTTTGGGAGCCCGAAACTCGGAATACACCCTCAACACTCATCCCATATACCCTCCCTTATATATTTAACAGTATGTTTCACTATAGTTTAAGCAGAGTTGGTATTTCAAGGAGCCGACATGTTTACCTGGGTGTACCAGTTCGGAAAAATTTCTTAACAAATTCCATCTTTATATCCTGTGACAATGAGCTCTAAAAAGTATTATATTCAGGAAGCTACACCAGCATTGTGACATCTTTAACCAATCACGATAGATTGATGGCTCACAATCTAACCCTGAAACTATTGGCCATTTACGAGATATGCAATTATAGAGGATTCCATAGATCGTGGATTGGTAGGATAAGACAGAAGGAAAGTGGTATCAAGATGGCTAATTACCGCCTATCAGCACATTGACACACCCATATTCCATTGCCATATTTGATTTGTTTTATTTTTCTTACTATATCAAAATGAAGATGTTAATTTTGTGACAATGGGCTATATGAAACTATCTATGTCTTTCAATGTTAACTATGTTATGACCCGTCAATATAAGACCGTAAAATATTGACATTTTATTAGCCCAATATACTATAGTGCCGGCGATTTGTTAGGCCAGAAAACAATCAACAACGGGATACTCTATTGTTAACCAACAAATGTCTACAGGTCCACGTAGATATTGAAGATTTGTGAATCAATCACAGGGCAGATATATTGGGTAATCTGGAATGACGTTCATTTGTAGGTTTTTATAAAGATGTAGTGACGTTCATATGTAGGCTTTCATAGTCAAAATCCTATTGGATGCTTTGGGATGCTCTATACCTGTCTTAAAGTCCAACATGTGATTATATAACATAAAGCATCCCTACTTCTAAATAATGTACTATACGGGAAACGTTTGACCCAAATCGCCTTAATTAGAAATAGTATATATAATAGATAATTAGAGTCTGGTGATAGAATAATATTTTTATTGCCACCACGTCGCTTATACAGCCTATTTTGGTAGGCACTTAGAGAGGAGCTGTTGGAATCTAGCTATTATTGTAAAATTTAATAATAGCTTATTCTGGTAAATTGTAAATTCCATGATCAATCTGTAAAGATTTGAACCTGCCGACTCGACCAATTCTGGGGTTAGAGTTACTGATGAGCCGGACTCATCAGTATGCGTCACCCACGAGGTCTCATTAGTAATCTTGGAATCGCCGACCCGGCTAATCCGGGTCGAGCGGTGAGATTGGAGAAGCTGAACCAGTGTGTTATTCGAGTATAACTGTACCACTAAATAAGGTACGGGATAACTCGGATGCACGGGTAATTATTTTAGTATTTAAGGGATAGGTCAGATTGAAGGGAAAATGGTTGAATGCATTCATTGCTCCTACTTTGTTACCGAATAGCTAATAATAAAAGTTTGATAGAAGCCATATCTGAACCCCTAATTGGAAGTGGTAAATTACTCAGCATGTGCTTAGCTTCTCTAGGAACATTTCCAGCTAGTGACAGTGTACTGCTTCTACTGGGGTTGGTATTGCCAAACTGGATATATACGACCTTCTATTTTGGCACATTTAGGTTGTTTTATTGGCTGATTAGTACTTTACCAGTAATTTTAGCGATCTTTTTTAATTTGTACTTAGTCATAAGTTGCGATCGGCAATGTAGAGTTTTCTTTTATAGATCGCAACTCATTTCTATCACCAGAAAGCAATCATTAATCAGGCATCACAATCTGATTAATACAAACTGAATTGACAATTTTACCATAGATATAATAAATACAATTTTTCCTTGAACATAAACATATATATAGGTTTTATGCTATCATCTTAAGAAGTTATTTACTGGCAAGGAGCTTCAAGAAATATATTCAAGAAATATATTCAAGAAATTGATTGATCAGCTGTTGTTTTACTAAAAAATACTGCATCACCGACCCAACACAAAAAATAGTTTTAAACCTACTCAGACCGAGAACACCGCAGCATTCAATTTATTTTTATGCACATCGTATTGAAGATCATTTATTATGCGATAGGCATAAGTTCATTTAAATTCATTTACAAATCAATCAAGTAGAGCATTATTTGCCATATACATTTAGATTTACTTTGCTATAGCCTTTTCTATACAGAGTTCAAAAAATTCATTTTTCAGATATTTGTTATACTGAATTCCTGGGTTCTTAATTTCAAATCCTAGGAACTACAAGAGCAGAAGAACGCAATTATAACACATTAGATTGTGCCAATAAAAATCATCAAAAATACAGAAATAAAGTTCTGTTATTGGGTATCTTAGTATTTTGTCAATTGGTTCAGAAAAGTATTAACCACGGTAACAACCAAGTGAACTTAATTGTATTATTTGCTGTCGCCTGCACTCGATATGAAAATATTTTCAGGAAAATAGTTCTCAATGTAGAAAATATTAGTAATAATGATCTTATATTTAGTAACTATTTATTATTAGCAGAAAATATTACATGCTCTAATAAACTGTTTTAATCAAGCTTGGATTTTCAAAAGCTGCACTCTTATTAGTACAGATTTCCAGATTCCACTTCTTATCAGCCAATTTTCAATATATATTGTTTTGTTTTTCCTTTCTTCTCACTATTACTTTCCATTTATGGAATTTTTCAGTTAATGAATTGGCGTGAGTGTATCAAGTTTTTGCCGCGTCCCCATACTGTATATTGATAATGTCAGTCAGTTGTATAGAACCGAAGACACCTTTTTGAGTTATTCCAAAGTTCAAAATATATATATAAAAAAACTAAACAAAATAAAACAAAAAAGACATAAAAATAAAAACAGAAATATGTTGGCAAATTTTTTAAAACAAGAATAAAGATGTTAAAAAAGCAAGTTTTTGAACTCGAATTTAGAAAATAAAATAAGTGACTGACCGTTAAAAAAGATGCTTTCGATATGTTTATGACTAAGACGCGAGGAAAGCTTTAGATGTTACAGAATTTTATTTCCTCTTTTAGGGCAATGTAATCCATCATATTAAATATCAGTTGTCATTTTATACTCTGCAACAAAGAAAAACCATTAGTAAGTAAGAGACATCCATATTTCGGGTATGCTATATAAAAACAACGTCAGTAATTAAACAAATGCTAACCCTTTTGTGACCAAAGTAGGTAAGTTTTATAAAATTAAAAAATCAGAATCGAAGCAAAGTTAATGGCAACGATGTTTAAATTTGCTTTTTCGGCTTAAGTGTTGGTTGTATACTAAGTACGGATTTAGCCAGTTAACAATATCTAATTTGCCAAAATCATACTAAGTTAGGTCTGAGGAACAAACTAACTGTTCACGAAAAAAAGTTAATCAATCGATAATTCTTTTTGCAGGTAAAATGATGGTAGACAATAAAAATTGTGAAGATTGAATCTAAAATATACTTCTGAACTGGTTGAACATATTTTTGGGGAAGATGAAAAAAGATAAAGCGTCCGATTACTAATTTTAGAAAGTCGGATGAACACGAAAGTTGCTAGATTTTAGGTATGGTAGAATTACCTTTGAGTTATACCATATATAGTAACATGATATCTAATTACTTTAGGCTAATCGGAATATGTTTTATCTCTCCAATAGGATCTGTGTTTAGGTACCCATAGATGGTGGGATGCTGTTGTTACATCTATACCAGCGATCGGAAGGCCATTCTTGGCCTAATGAAAGTGGCACAATAATTTTATAGGTAGTTTCCTATTGCTGATATAAAAATATAATTTTGAATTGTGGCTCATACGGAGTCACGTGCCGGGTTGATAAAGATTCATCCTCGGTCAACACATAACCATAATCACATTAGGTGTGAGGATATTCTGCTAGGTAAGTTGTTTTAGTGTAACTAACTATTTGTAGGTTTAGTAGGGTTTTCGGTATGTTATTGTTGCTTATGCTGCCATATAGTTTTATGTAACTATCGTCATGTTTTGTCTTCATAACAAACACCAGGAACAATCGTTTGCTTTCTTTTATTCTGGCAATTGTTATTGCGTTTGCTGCTGTTATTATTTCTCTCTCTATTTCTTTCTCTATATGCACTTACACACCACTACTAACCATATTTTTAGCGTAATTATATACACTGTTTTCTATTCTTTTCATCTCTTTTTTTTAATGGAATTCAAACTTTCATAATTTGCTTGTAGATCAAACTTTCATCTGTGGTTATGGAATACAAGATAGTTTTATCTTTTAGGATTCTTCAGCTTATGTCTTGTAGTTATTCCCGTACTGAATGTTGTTTTATATAATTCTGCCTGCAATATTTTTAAATATTCCACAACACCTGTTTCTAGCCCACCATCGCCATGCCTCCCAAGAAAAGCGTAGTCCCCGAGACAAAGCCCCTTCTGGGTCGCTTTGGTACCTCTCTCAAGTGCGGTATTGTTGGTATTCCCAACGTGGGGTATGTATTATCCTGCCCGCAACCCTATCTTATTTTACTCTTTCGACTACGCTATCCTTTCATTCTACGAAGTGGCTTCATTTTAATTTTAAGTAAGCTCAAATTCTCTTAATAGGAGGCTATAGTAAACCACATAGGAGACACACAAGCCAATATCCGATCATCCACTGCCCCTGTCATTTATTTTAGTGGTGTATGTTATACTATTTTTATGGATTAATTTGACCTGCGCAAATATATGTTTCTGACTGGCTTTTTTTTTTTTTTTAACCTCGTCTTGTTTAAGGATTGTAATTATGATGGATTATCCATAATATCCATTACCTTTTCCTCCTTTACTCTACTTGCACCAGAGCCAGTCCACTATTGTATTATATTTTATATCTCCATTTATTCACTCACCCATGATATATATATCAACCAACATGTTTTTGAATAACTAATCTTTGTGGTTGTAACATACAGCAAGTCTACCTTCTTCAACGTTCTGTGCAAGCAGAGTGCAGCCGCTGAGAACTATCCCTTCTGTACCATTGGTGAGCAAGTGACCTCTATTGTTTCTGTGCTGTTGTAATGGAATGTATTTGTGATTAAAACCCCCAAAGTTAGGTTTAGATCGCCATAGCAGCATATGTAGTGTGGGATGTTATACACATCTTGTCCTCTGACCACACTTCTTCTTTCTGTGCATAAGAGACCATTAACTCATTGATATTAAACCTCCTACTATGATTATGTCTCTAGTTATAGGTAGGAGAGTGCAATGTTAGTTGTACACGGAGCCACAAGGCATATCTCAGGACCCTCATTTGATTAAGGGATACTCTAGTATTATTACAGTCTTCTTTCATACGTTTATACGTTTATACCATGTATTGTTGTGGATGTGGTAACTACGGGGACCCAGACAATATTTGCTATTGGCTAATGGTGGATTACTATGGTATCTTTATGCATAATCTGATCTCCTTTTTTACCTTAGACCCCAACGAGAGTAGGGCTGCTGTTCCCGACGAGAGGTTCGATTGGCTGTGTGAGCACTGGAAGGTTAGTTCCTCTTTCTAGCTGCTAGCCTATCTGTCGCTCATTTGAACATATGATATACTAGTTTAGTAAGCTATTATGCATCCCTTGGTGGTATTGTGATAGGAAGAGAGGAGGGGACCAGGGGGGTACCTGCCCGTTATACCCTTAAAGCCAAGTATAGTACAGTATGTATTCTGGGCCCCGTGCTGTATTTACATGTGTTGGTATTATCTCTCCATACGTTGGCTTCTCATTTGTACTATACTATACTATACTACCTTTCCCTCCCCTCTTACTCAATGCCATGCCATTCCCACAGCCTGCCTCCAAGGTCCCTGCCTACCTCAGCGTGTTGGATATTGCGGGTCTTGTAAAGGGTGCCAGTGAGGGAGCCGGCCTTGGTAACGCATTCTTGTCTCACATTAGCAGTGTGGATGGCATCCTGCACATGGTCCGTATCCTTTATGTAATACCTAGAGCCGGTTAGGATTGGTTTACGGATGGGTGTGGGGTTGTAAATAATATTCTCTGATTGGCTTTCTGAATATGCGATGTCTTAATTGACGGACTGCATATTAGCCTTAGGGGGGTTCTAGGGAAGAACCCTAGCTATTTACCTGTTTGTGCTTAACCTGCTTTGTAACCATTGAATATGGAGATATGTTTATTTAATAGTAATTGATATTATGGCTTAGGATATTAGAGTATATTAATTAGCAATTAAGAATATTGACGGTTGTCAAGACTATATTATATTTCCTTGACCTGTGCTACCAGGCGCCTTTGAGAACAAGGATGTGACCCACGTGGATGGTGAGGTTGATCCTATCCGTGACTTGGAAGTCATACACGAGGAACTTCGCTTGAAGGATATTGTATGTTTGTGTATCTATATCTATGTTTGTTGCTATTGTTTCCTTTGTCCTATATGCTTTCCAAAGGTCCCCGATGTTTATGGACATAGTAATAGTGTAATTGTATTTGTATATGGGAGACAAGGACAGTGAGGTTGTTTATTGTATGTCTATGTGACTTGTACATTGACGTATATATAGTATACACCATGTTTACTAACTAGAGCCTGGGTTTTGCCATGTTAACCGTGAAGAATTACGTCTGTTTGTATATAACTATTAATACTGAACAATTACATAGTACAATTTTCTACTTTTAAAACAACATTATTGGCTTAACTCCATATAACTTTACTTTTGTTACTAGCTTCTACCTTTCTTCTTTTTAAGTTGCATTATTTTATAAAATTCAATAATATTCTTTCTATAAATAGTCTACCACAATCAAGTGTCTCCACATCTCCTCTTGTTTCTAACTATCAATAATACCTATATATTAATATTTTAGAATGTAAACTATATATATTGGAGTATAGAGAAAGGATATTACCCTTCCAGGAGGTGACCACCCTATCTGATTCATCATACCACATCGCATCCTTTCACACTATATAATATGTATATGTTTATGCATAAGTATACCATACTACCTAAACGGTATAGAAGTGTCCACGAATATTAGAGTACAGCTAAGCAACCCTCTCTATCCCTCTCCCTCTCCATCACCCTCACCCTCACCACTGTTAAAAGATATATTTGCAATTTCCCTATCTTATATCGGTCGTGACCGTTGTTTGATGTAGCCGTGGTTTGTGGGTACACACTAGTAATATAATATGTAGGCTAATGTATTTCTTGGATGCATAGGACCAAATCAGCAAGATCCGTGAGGCCAAAGAGAAGGATCTTAAGCGTGATAGGACAAACAAGAAGCTTATTGCTGAATTGGTAGGTGTGGTGTTGGTTCTAGTTATACACATCTCTTCCTTTTCCTTTTGCGCTTCACTCTTTCTTTTATTTGATTGCTTTGCTTCTACTGCCTAGCAAGTAGTGATCCAATAGTAAGACTGCTTGTTTCTTCCCCTTTCATAGGTAATAAGCATTGCTTTAAATGATACCTTTTGTTGCCTATTAATAGCAAGCAATGTAGTAGATAGACGGCTACCCTCTGACAGACCTGTATTATGTAGCATTAAAACCATGTTCCTTTAGTAGTTATATGTACAGGCGTTAACTTGCCATTACCAAGTATAGGAGACCATTAAGAAGGTAGAGCGCTGCCTGGTAGAGGACAAGAAGGATGTTCGCTCTGGAACATGGACCGGTAATGAGGTTAGCATCTCCCGCTATCTCCCTTGCTTCATGTTTGCCTACCATATTATATTAGACTATATCATATTATGTATGTACTGAGGTCTGGCTGCTTCTATTACTACATGTTAATAAGAAAAGATGTTTTCTATTGGCTTTGGTTACAGATGATTGATGAGGGTCAAAGGTTTATTAGCTCAGATAGAGGGAAAAACAAGAATTAAGCAATAAAATCAAGTAGCCCGTGGTGAGTAAGGAAAGAAGATAAGTAAGGAAAGAAGAATGATCTAACCAAATGATGATGGCCTATGACCTATGCGCTCTCAGATTGAAGTGCTTAACAGTCTGCTGTTGTTGACCTCCAAGCCTATGACTTACCTTGTCAACGTCACTGAGTCTGACTACATCAAGAGGAAGAACAAATGGTAATTAATCTCTTTTTTAAACACCATCTTGATGAACCATGCAATGGTTTTATTGTTTAATTATCACCTAGATCTGTGCATGCCACCAAGGTCACACCATAACATTGTATATGAGGGAGTGTGGAAGGGGTATAGTTTCATAAGGTAGTTTTACTGGCTGATGGCTTGTGAACTTTCTCAATTTATCAACCTAAACCTTTTTTTCTCGGCCTATGCTGTTATTACATGCCCATGTGCACAGAGGAATGGGAAAAAGCTAACTCAGCGGTGGGTTGCAGGCTGCCTAAGATCAAGGCCTACGTGGACGATCGCAACAAGGGTGATCTTATTATCCCCTGGAGTGGAGAGCTTGAGTCCAAGGTAGGATGATATGTTAGCTGGCTAGACTGGTTGATTGCCATGAGCTGTCTTAGAGTTTACGTAGATCATACTTCTATCTTACTTTCGTAGCTCTTATATACCCTGCGCATACACCCATATATGCATAGATGTATTTGTATACCATTATACTGTATGGTGTTCTTGATCATCTTTCCATTCTACGGACATGTATATTTGCCAATCAACCATTCCATTAACACGCGGTGGTGGTGGTGGTTAGCTCTTCGATATGGGCCCCGCGGATTCCGAGGTATACTGCAAGGAGAACAACTGTCAAAGTGCCCTGCCCAAGATCATCAAGGTAATTAATTAATTAATTAATTAATATGGAAGTAGGAGCGATAATGGTTGTACGTCATAGAGCCATTATTCTTTAGGAGAATACTGCATCTATAATATACTAAAGCCATTATCGTTTTCAAGTTGGCATCAGGATAATCTGCCATAATCATGAATATGTAACCTTTAAATAGAGAAACAATAACCATCTTTGTAAATAACATTTTCGTTATAATAATTTGGGTCTATTTTTCTATGATAATATTTTATACCTACTATTATAATATGACTTAAGTAACAGGGGTCTATTATTTATTTTTTCGTATGTAGTTGCCCTTTTGATCAGGCCCAGTGCTTGACAATAGCAGCGAAAACTACTTTTATAGGTGGTTACGATAATATTAATAATATTCATAAAAATCAGCTTCCTCTTTGTTTTAATAAATAATTGCCTGTGTATTGCCATGATAGGTCTAGCCCTTGGTTATCCTGATAGTAAGCAGTATGCTGACCACTCTATCCACAGGCTGCCTACAAGGGATTGAACCTCCAGTACTTCTTTACCGCTGGTGCTGATGAGGTCCGCGCATGGACCATTAGGGTAAGTATTTTAGTATTTTACCTCTTTCCTTGTCATTACAACTCTTTTTTTTCCTGATTCATTGTTATTTACTTTCGCCTCTCCATTTTTTCGCGATTATTATACTGTCTTGATGTTATCTCTGATTTCAGGTAGACGTATCTTTGTAATATGTATGACCTGAATTGAATGATGCACAACATGACCTTTCTTATTGAGTTACATACCTCTATACATTACCTAGGAGAATAAAACATAATACATAAACGCAACCAAGGTTAAAGTGTCCTGTTTTACCAGGATATGTAAGTATTTGTTTCAAAATACTCGAATTATGTGCGGCCATTATTTATTTTTGATTTCAAATAAGAATTATCATTTTGACGTGATATTTCCTGTATGAGTATCCTTCCTTGTGGGTTATTAACAATTGGGTGGCTAGTGTGGTGACAAGGCCCCTGAGGCCGCAGGCAAGATCCACACCGATTTTGAGCGTGGCTTCATCATGGCTGAGGGTAAGTAGCCTTTTCTATATATCTACTATTATACTTACCTACTACCTGCTATCCTATGACCACATTATACCTACCTACTATATTCTCGTGAGAGTGCATGAATATGGAGAAGGGACATATGGCACATATATATGGCCTGTGGGATTGTATTATGATATTCTGATACCACGCGTATCCTAACCATACCGATTTTAAACTATTTAGACGTTTCTTTGCATTGTGCGCGTTCACACATACATATAATATACATATGATTTTATGGGAGGATGGGAAGGGGGATTGTCTTGGTAACGAGTCGGGTGGGGGGCTATCTATAGTGATGAAGTTCACGGACTACAAGGAGTATGGCAGTGAGGCTGCTGTCAAGGCCGCTGGAAAGTACGCACAACAAGGAAAGAACTATGTGGTGGGCGATGGCGATATCATCTTCTTCAAGGTATGCATGTAGCATGTTGTTCTATTGTTCTGTTTACCTTATTGTAAGACGGATATATGAATAGATAGTAGTGTATTAAAAGATACATGATACTTGCCATAAATAACCTTGTTTACTTTCTTTGTATATACAATATCATGCTTGCATATATTTGACAATAGGTTTTAATAGGTTACAGGTGTACACCTGTTTGTTATGTTCTATTTAGTTTATTATCTCTGAATCATCACGAAGTTAATTATATGATGGTATGTTCTACTTGAATAGCAGCTGTATAAGTATTCAATACTAACCATGGTTAATACCCCCCCACCCCTCACCCACCAGTTCAACGTGACAGCTCCTGCCAAAAAGAAATAAAATAAACGTACCATCTCCTTCCTCCTGTGTAAGCCCAGTGACAAGTGACAAGCACTAGTATATTGTGCCAACATGTAAGCGATAAGCAGAATTAACAGGCTGTGCTTTTAAGCACCCGATATTCAATAAAGGTTTTACTTTCTACCAAGTCTTGAAGTGTATAGTGCAGTAGCTCATTTTATTACCGAATTTTGGATGTAGTTTTCTGTTAAATACCACAGCCTAGTTTGTATGTGCGACTAATGTGTTGAACTACATGATTTTTAACCAATGAGGTTGGATAATGAGCCATCCATTCTTTTTCTCAATAGGCCATAATCACATTATCTTCATTGCACATGTCTGTAACTATGCCAACATATCGTATCCTCTGTTCCTTATCACCCACATATTTTTAGACAGACTTGTCTTTGACTTCTGGAGATGCGTTACCCTTTAGTCCTACATGTTCATTATCTCTCTGATGCCTTGATTGGTGTGAAAACCTTTTTTATCTTTCAAATCCCATCTCATTGGTTGGCTTAAAATAGCCGTATTGCATATATTACCTTTATATAGCAAATACTTATCTAATATACATTTAGCAAGATACATTGCATATGTGGTAGTTAGGTTGGAGTTAACGGGAGAGAGGGAGAGATGCAGAGATATTCAACGTAATATTGTGATAGACTGGCAATGATATATATATATATAATCCTTTATTTTAATGTCACAGCTCTATAGACTATTTTCCTCTATAAACAAAACTTCAAAATAATTGCTATATGCGGTAACATAACATGTCACGTTTTGGAATAAAATAATTTATATATATATACATTAAATAGAATAATTATTGCTGCTGTAAAACACAATGCACTATACACAAAGTTACAAACCTTCTACTAAATTACCAGTAATGACTTATACTATACAATTAGACCATAATACCACGCACATTTGTTTTCTCTATTTTCCTTCTTTAATAACCATACAGTATTGATAAGCAACACACACCTTTTAAAATATATTGTTGTTAGGATTGGGTAAGTTATCTTTTATTACGCTATTGTATATTTTATCTTTTGAAAGACTAAAACATATTTAGATCTGCTGCACATACTTGCGACATTGTCAACATATTTTATGCTACGTACGGTTATAGTTAGGGTTGTTTCGAGAGTCAGTTCATTTCCATGATTACACAACTTGTTACTGGCTATCCATCGCTATATATGCGTATATACATGCATATGATTAATAACGATGTCATTAATTGTTATTAATTCCATTAACTAATCATTATTTAGGTAGTGATTTTTTTTACTCATGGTTATCACTTAATTAATTATTTTATTAATAGTAATTTAACTTTGTTCTTTATTGCTACCCAATAATTGCCAGTAGCCTCCAATAATTAATAATTAATATTTAATTAATTAAAAATTACTTAATTAATTGGCAATCTAACCAGACTTATTTATTCTTTTAAGAATGACTCTAAATTATGGGATTAAAATAATATGGTATGATATACGTATTTTAGTAATTTATTTGACCGATTGCAAGCTAAATTATAAGTTAATCCTTCACTGACTGCTATTCCATTATCGCTTTTTGCAATTAAGGCAATATGATAGAATAAGATTATTTAAAGATTTTATTTGACCAATTATCCACTCAATTATAAATCCATCTAACCCCGATATTTCATTAGTATCAGAAAATGATTATGTTAGCTCTATTCACTTGTTCACAGTTGCGGGGATCCCCAATTGTATAACTGGTAGTGGTTAATATTGCTTGACCAGTGCTGGTAACAGTCACTTGATCAGACCTGCCTTAAGGAGGATAAATGCTTTGATGCCCTTGAGTGCGAATGTTGAAATTGCACAATGAGATCCATCAGTAAGTGATTATATATTACGATGTAACTGATAACTATCGTTGCAAGTTAATGTTAATAAGCAGTTCTCTGAGTTCTGTACGAGCGAGTGGATTTGGACACTGATTATCGTATATACGAGAGCCAGTGGTGGATTAGGCATTAAAATAACGATGTAGATAATATGATATAATATGATATAGCATACCCTGTCTTTATTTTAAACTGTTACCCGGACAATACTGTAAATAAAACTAGAAGCCTCGTCTCAATCACACAGTAGTTAATTTATATCATTATAACCACATGTGATGTAGCGAGACTGAATTTGAATCAAACTGTATACTTAAAAGGGCTAAAATATGTTTGGATACTAAGTTTATAGATTAGCCATTAATTAACTCTTATCAACACAGCCAAAATCTAAAAATAGAGTATATTTGCATTGTATGATGATATGATAAGATATGGCATAGCCTGTTTTTATTTTAATCCGTTACCCGAAAAATAATGTAAAAAAACCCAGAAGCCCTGTTTCCAACCATACAGTAGTTATTTATACCATTATAATCAAATGTGATGTAGTGAGATTGAAATTAAATCAAACTGTGTTTATAAAAGAGTTAAAATATGATTGGATACAAGGTTTGTAAGTTAGCCATTGCTTAACTTTATCAACGCTTCGATCGAGATTATATTTGACCAACTATGTTCTTGGCCAACGACTTAATCTTGCTTTTATTATTACAATCATAAGAGCCATGCAATGTAAGTGATACGAGTATCAGTCTACATGAATCAATATATTTATTGTAGTTCATCAGTAAATCAATCAGATGAGTCCAGCTGAAAACCCTCGAGAAGAGGGAAAGGCTAATAAGAACATATCTAACGAAAATAAAGATACTCTTCAATTTCTTAAATCTTTTCGAAATAATTGCTAATTTCATCAAACCAGTAGGAATCGTACGTTACAATTAGAGATTTAAAGATATTTAACTAATAGGAATCATAAATACAGACGATGGCGTTCCCGTGACCTATAGTTGTTTAGAAAGGGAGAGAATATCTAATTAAGGGACGTTTGAACGTGTCACTTTTTATACACGGAGTATAGTTATTCTAAGACATACCTTTAATACTAAACAAGTCGGCGGGGCTTATCTTAGGCAGGATACCTGAACAATGTGTTATCTGGACCCAAAACATATGACCAAAAATAGCTTATTATATAATTTCAGGCCCTCTGCCATTGCCTGGTTTAGTTTAAATTTATCATCTTGATTTCCATTTAAACCAATGGATTGCATTAACTATTTTTAAATGATAATTCTTATTATAATACTACTATGAATATATTTTAAAAGGCGTGCGTGTTATTTATCAATACTTCGAGGTTATTAAAGAAAGAAAATAAATAATAATAAAAAGTATGTAGTATGAATGCCTAGTGTATAGTATGAGTTATTGCCAGTAATTTAGTGGAAGTTGATTATTATTGAACACGTGCTATATTCGCTGCACCTTCCAGTGATTGGTATAGAACACCAGATCTAAATATGTTTTAACTTCCAATAGATATAAAACCTCAAGGATGTAATTGGCAGATGATTAACCCAATCCTAGCAATATTAACTGAAAACCAAACTATAAAAGGGATTTGCTGACCTATATCTCCCATACTTATTTACAATTTACAATTACAATTTACAATGGCTTATTATTTCATTGCTACTGCCTTAGCTGCTGTTGCTACTCTATCCTCTGCTGCAGTGCCTATAGAAGATGACAAGGAAGATGCGACCACCACAGAAGAGGAAATTCACGCCATTTGCCCCGACCCAAATTGGGAAAGGAATAAAGCATACCATGTTTATTCCTTCCCACGCGACGTTCACAAGTATTACAATTGTGGTCACCACACCACTATAGAAACGTGCCCTAATGGTCTGGTTTTCGACCCAAAAAAACACTACTGTACTTGGGACATTAAAACATCTAAGGACTTCAAATGCCCCGAGCTTTCCGGCCAGTTTAAACTTTTTAAATATTTTGCAGATCCCAATTTTGAAAATCAATACCATAAGTGTTGGGGTATTGAGTTTTTCAAAGCTGAAAGGAGAGCATGCCCTCACAATAAGATATTTAACCAGTCACATAAAAGTTGTGTACAAGTCAATAGTGCTTCACATTAGTACATTCAGTCTGGGCTAACTGGATTAATCAAAGTGCTGTGATCATGTGGATGGTTAGGGGACACTGTATAAAGCTCACGCTAATTTCTTAGTGATGATGACATGTGTATATGTAGGTGTATGTGTATGGGTTTATATATTTATCTATATGTGGGTTTTCAGCAAGGAATTTCACTGTTGCGGAAAAACCAAATAAGTTAGGTAGATCAAGGCTTACAGTTGAATTGAATTTAAAATCTCTAATATAAATAAACATATAAAAGTATATGTGTGTTCATAATATTACTGGATATAATTGCTGAGTAATATATTGAGTTTAAGTTGAAGAATGTAGATTGTTGTGTCTAGAATCCACATGCAACACTACTGTTTAAAGTTATATGAAATTGCCAAATAATGTAATACCATATTTTCAAAACTAGTTGTTGCTGTCATATATACATACTATCGTGTGTATACATTTATAATAAATTGATAATGCGGGCTAACCCAAAGTAATGCTTCAAATTGCAAAACCTTTGTGATTTTGTGTATAGTGCGTTGGGATTCACAACCATCTCTATTATACTTAATGTTTATAATATATTATTTTGGTCAAAAAACTATTATGTTATATTACTGCATATAAAAATTAATTTTAAGGTTTATTTATAGAAGATAATAGTCCATAGAGCTGTGACCATTAAAATAACAAAATGTATTATACATATAATTAAATGCAAAGTATTTTTGTGTGCGTTTACGAGAACTTTGTAGTTTTCTATTGATAACGTGTACGTGTAATCGGGGGCGTATCTTTACTTATGTTCCCGCATATTTCTGAGCGGGGATCATATTTGTTTTTACTACTGCTATCTTTTATACTTCGTTTTACAGCGCGGATGTTATTTTTTGGTTAACACCCGTATGGCTATGTTTAATAATATAAATGGAACCGATTATAAATATTCTTATTGATTGATACAATTCATGAAGGACAACAGAGACCCATTAGAAATGTCTGATCTTATCTCGGTACTTGTAGCAATTAATAATAACTGTATACACTTGTCTTTCATTAAAAAAACAAGATATTTATACAGTCATCTTGACAGATTCCAATGCTGGTCCGGTCACTGACAGGCCTTTATGCTTATAAGATACAGTATACCAAATAGGGACTAATTAGCAAATACACATTGGCTAACTATAAATCTACAATTTTTGACCTATGTAATATATATATGCTTAAATTAATTATAAAACTACATACTAATATTATTATGTTGTAACATGTGTAGTCCATTACTATAATTCTTTATTTATTTGCATTAGAATATAAAGTTTATTCCATTTATTTATTATCTGCTGTTAATCAAATAGTATTAATTATTTATCAACTCTAGGAAGTAATGAATCAGATTGAAATTAATTCCTGTATACCATATTATATTAGGTATGTAGTTTGATCTGAGTTCAGTGGCACCCCATTACACGTGCTTAAAGAAATATAAATTAACCACTGTGTGGTTGAGACGGGGTTTTTAGGTATATACACTATAGTCCGACACCTGACTCCACCTTTCTCAGGGTGACAACTTTATATAAAGATTGGGTGTGTTTATCTAATAATTTTACCAAATTAGCATAAATAAAGGTGCTATATAATTATTTGTCCTAGTTTACATGCTCCAACGGGGTCAAGTCATAGGGAGTTTACATTATTTCCAGCTAAATAAATCATAAAAAGGTATATTATATGCGTGACTCCCATAAAAAGAACTATATAAAATTAAAATAACGTTAGTCCTCATATATTAACTAATTAGTAATTAAAGCAATCATTGGAATAATAACATTTTATATTCCCGTCAATGATTGGCATACCAGGCACCTGACTTAGGAATACTTATTAGCCGCGGAGGCTTTTCTTATTTTGGCATCTTTGAACCTTGATTTTTAGTTAATGCAAAAAATAATAAATTTAATGAATATACAATTGCTCCATGCTTCGTAAAATATATAGTTTTTTTTTTGCAACTGCAAATATACTAAACTACAAGAAGAAAAAAGTAAACAAATTCAATCAGCCTGTTATTGGCATTTCATTGACTGTTACCCCTTGGTAACAATTAATGTCGTGAGTGAGCTTCTTAAAATGTGCATGTGTTAATTGGTTAAAATAGCATTAGTGCATTCCAACACTAATTGGATCTCTAAAATTCTGAATAGATCCTATTGGCCAATCTATAGGGTTATATATAGATATAACTCCCACTCGGGTGCTACTGTAATCACTAGTTCGTGATATTTTATATTTTATATTTTATTTTATTATATTTTATTAAATTTATTATATTTTGATTTATTTGATATATAATTCACCTTTGAGAACCTCAGAAAACAAACATGGCCAGTTTAAGAGAAAAACAAAAAGGTACGAGGAGAACAGAAATAAATAAGTTGCAGGTTAGAAGACGGGTAGACTTTTTGACTAAGAATTTTATTGACCAAAGTGTTTTTTTGGTTTTTGAGGTTACTTTGTCATCAAACATATTAATGGGCATGAAAGTGAAAAGGAGAGGATGTGAGATAAGACAGAATAAATGGCTTGTATTGATGGGCTAGAGTTTATGATTTTGTGATTTTGTTATGCAATAGGTACGTGTGTGTAATACTGGCCTGCCTTTACGAGTGAGTACACTGGGCTATTTGTAAACGAGTTATATCTCATTATAGGTGCCATAAGGGCAATGTTAAACCTTAACACCCCGGTCAAGAAGGGAAATAATGAGCCTGTATGGAAGGTCCTTGTGTATGATCGTGCTGGCCAGGACATTATCTCCCCGATTCTTACTGTCAACGAACTACGTGAACTCGGCGTTACACTTCACTTGTAAGCTTTTATGACATTACAAAGTAGTTTTGGTTTGTTCTACATATGTCTCCTTATGTATTCATCATAGGCAAGGAATTTGTGTCAAGTAAATATTTACACAAATGTGTACATACACACCCAAGGTCATAGTCACAGGGTTGTGGTCGTAGAAAGGGAGAGTGTGTATGTAGTATGTACGTTTGTAAAATACTTCCATATTTCTGCCTGTATGTATACAAAGGCAATACACACCTACCGGAATTTCCAAGGAGGTTATTCATTTATTTTCCAGCTTTTTTGCACAGGCTGGTATCCATCCTGTCTATGATGCAAATTATAGGCACATATATACACAATATGCTATCATTCTATCATACATACACAGGGCCACACATACTTTTGTGTAGGAAAGGGTTTATGCACACGTCATCTATTACCTCACATATATTGTAATGCTACGGCATATTATAACCTTTTATGGTATTTATAACGCGTCATATCACCTACTGCTAGATGAAAGATAGAAGAGACCAATAGGGTGCCACCATTAGATGGTAGACAAAGGGGAGAGAGAGACCCTGGGCTGTAGGATAGTTATAGGCTTATAAGAAAGACGATGAAGGAAGTTTGGGTGAAGTTCAATGTGGTATATGATTGGTTTACACCCAACTAATTTCTGAATATTCAACTCGATGGGGGTTACCAGGCAGCTACATTCAGATCGTGACGCCATCCCTGACACCCCTGTGGTGTATTTCTGTATGCCCACCAAGGAAAATGTCGAACGCATATGTAGGGTAGGTGATTGGTATATAATCATGCATGCATGTATTGGACAGTGTATGCCATATACGCCGCCTTACTCTGCGTAGCATGAACATAGGCCTAGTTTTTGATTAATTATTGATATATATGTGCTTTTCTACTAATTCCATTGGTATACATCTATATAAGGCAATATGTACTAAGAATGGTGTAGGCATTTAGGTAGTATCGACTAATCACTACCACATGTAGACCCCTGTCTTATTTACCTTACTTATATGCCTTTATTCCTATACTCTACTTATATTCCTCCTCACAGGACTGCAAAAATGACCTGTATGAGACCTACTACATTAACTTTATCACTGCTGTACCTCGATCTCTCTTGGAAGACCTGGCCAATGCTGCCCTTGAGGCAGATGTTGTGGCACAGATATCGAAAGTAAGCATTGGATAGATGTCTGACGTCATGCACTTCTGACTATCTAGTTCTTCTTATATGCAATATAATGTATATATATATTGGGTTATGTATGTTTAGTTGCACGTGCTCGTGTCAGAATACAAACATACACACACACACACACATATATATACCTGTTTTTGTTTTTGTCTGTTTCTTTCAGTACACTTGCAAGCACGGCCCTACCATCAACACACCTCGCTCCCTCTCTCCCTCTTTAGGTCTATGACCAACATATAAACTTTATAAGCCTGGAAGAGGATCTCTTTTGTGTTCGCCCCCTCAACAAGGAATCTATCTCCTATTATGCCTTGAACAACCCTCGAGCTAAGGTATGTATATCTATAAATAGAGTGTGCAAATGACTGGCTCATGGTCTTGTGCACCCATACTCAGTTTATGATTACCCTCCAATTCAGTTTCTCTATTAACCATTTATCAATATGTATTAGAAAATTCAAAGCATTTTGTATATGAATGGATATGCTAGCCCTTTGAGATATGCGGACCTATATTTGGTCTGATGTATATGTGGGGTAATGTATAGAATTTCTACCTTTGCTGTCATTGGTGCTATGTCATTGGTGCTATGAGACTGTTGGTCGGCTCTCTCGCTAATTCTGCAACTTAGGTTTAAAAAATAAAATATCAAATCATTTAACTCTCATATTGCCTAAAGAAACATTTGGGCATTAAAATTGATAGAGTATGGAATAATTGGCTGTAGGCAGGTAATATAAACGCACTGATTGGTGGCTTGGCAGGATATAGAAGTGGAGAATAGTATTGATGAGATTGTAGAGTCCCTCTTTTCGGTGCTTGTGACGTCAGGTACCCAGGACGGTGTTATGGTTATTATGGCTATTGTTGTTACTATTTATCATTGTTTTTATTATTACTATTATTATCATCATTAATATTTTTCCTATGTTAGGGTTGTTCTCAACCTTTGTATGCCATTATAGCCACAGAGAATGTTGCCCAATTTTATTTATTTATTATTATGTTCTTGTACTTTTATTTTTATTTGTTCCTTCCTATTGGTCCTTTTTATACTGTTTTTTTGTCGTTCTTTCTAGTTTAGATAGTCTAGTTCCTTCATCTATTGGTGTTGTTTGTGTTCTGTTCTGTTGCCCCTCACTATACTATTACGTGACCTAACCTGCCACGCACCAATGAACACTTCTATTTTCAGGCACAATTCCAATCATTCGATGCCCTCGCAATAATGCTGCTGATATGGTGGCAAAGAGATTGGACCAGAAATTACGTGACCACCTTAAGGTGAATATATGTATGTGTATGTGTATGTACATATGTTTATGTCTATATATATGTATATGTACGTGTATGTAGGCCTCTTATACATAGTCAACCAGTTCTTGGTATTGTTTGTGTGTACACATGCATGCTTTTTTTGTGTAATTTTATTTATGCTACAGCAAATGAGTGGTCTTTTTTAAATATTTTTCCTCATCCTGGATAACCCATTAGTCTGTCCCAAGTTATTAATTATGTGGCCAATCAGAACACTCGCACCAACTTGTTCACAGAAGTCACCTCATCAAGGCCATCCTTCCAACGACCAGGTGATTGGTTGTTTTTTATCCTAGAGCGTGGGATGACATCTGTAGGGGATTGGCTATATTTATTTAATTAACTGACATTGATTTGCTGTCATATGCCCTCTGGACCAGTAATATTCAGTTATTGTTCTTTATTTTCTATAATTACCAACCACACTCAATACTCAATGCTCTCCTAGTGGCTTTTTTTCATTGGTTTAATCATTACCTTACTAATCATTCCTATGTGTCGTGCTTGATTGGTCCTTTAGCCTATCTTTAATATTGCCTCACTGTGCTATGATACTAGTTGTGGTTTTCGAGATATATTGGCTTACAATTGGATGGATACAATTGTGAAGTATATGCGACTGTTGCCCATTGGTCGGTGCGGCTGTGCTATAGTCTTATCTAGTCTAATATGATGCATTGCGTGTATGATCCATAAAATATGATTTCTTAATTGAAATTTAAAATAACCCGCCTTTGGTCCTACCTATATGAGGTTATACCACTACTATATCTGGGCATCCACCCGCTAGTACTTACTATATATATATATATATATATATGCAGGCTATATTATTCAACCAATCTCTAACATATATGATGTCTCCATGCACACCCCCTCCCCAGTGCTCATTTTGTTGGACAGGACCATTGATCTTCCCACCCTCCTTCACCACACGTGGACCTATCAGGCACTGGTACATGACGTATTAGGAATGAAGTCCAATCGGATCAGTATACAGGTACTTATTAATTAATTAATTACCGTAATTGTCCCTTACCTCCCTATGTAGAGTCTCTACCCTGTGTACACTGCAATCCACCTTTAACTGGGTCTTAGTCCTTATTACCCCACCTTCTTCTCTCTGTCTTTGGTGGTTGGTAGTGTTCTGCAAGAGTAGAATAAAGATATTATACTATATCATATTATACTATATCATACTATATCATTATAGGAGATACAGTGGGGTATGTGATGGGTGCTGGATCCTTTAAGCATCCCTGTAGGCCGTAGCTGCCCTAACACTGTGGGGTATGTATGGCTGTAGAGTCGTACGGAGGACAACCGGCCGGGCAAGGTTAAGAGCTATGACATCGACACGGCCCGCGATTTCTTTTGGCAGAAACATAGAGGCTCGCCCTTCCCCATTCTACCATGTGAGTGGTTAGATATCATACTTGTTATTTCACCTCCTTTTCTCTGACTTCCTGTCTGGTTCCCAAGGGGTGTGATAGTATCCTATATATTGCATAGGTCATGGTGCATGTACGAGAGACCTCACGAAAAGGTAAGATGAGAATGAGAAAGTGAACTGTACATATATATAAAGTAGATAGTGGTAAGTACTTTGACAGAAATTAGGGTGGGGGTTTCTACTGGAAGGATGACCCAGGTAACCGAATATACAACAACATAATATAATGAAATACAGCGTACTGTATACTTCTATAACACTTTCTACTATGCAGCTGAGGTGGAGGCCGAGCTCAACAAGTATAAGGAGGAGGCAGCCCAGATGTCAGCCCTATCCTATGCTATTGGGTCAGACCCTAACGCTGTGCCGTACGTACCTATCTATCCCCTCCTGGTCCTCCTCGCTCTTTCATAATCCCTGCATGTACACCACCTCTAGTAGTTTAAGTAGAACTGAAATATCTTGAAATATTTTCTAAGTGGTGCCGAGGTCACTGTACAGGAGGCCATTTCTCTGTGTGATAACAAGTTCCTCACTCCCTCTCCCTCTCCCTCTCTTTTCTAGAGATAATGTTGACCTGTCGGCCAATGCAAAGCTTCTCACTAGTGCTGTAAGCAACCTACCTGCCCTTACTGAAAAGAAACGTTTGATTGGTAGGTAAACTAGTTTACTTATGGGTGTGTATGGGGGGAGGGAGGGGGGTCCTATGCAAATTACATCACCGTACCCACCCACATCTATTCTCTAACTCACTCTTTCTGTTTTATTTTTCTCTTTCTTTCTGTTTATTTCCATTTCGTTATTTCTCTCGGTTTATCTGTATCACATCTCAGCCCTTTGTCTATAGCTTTATACATTATGTTTCTTCTCTCTTATTTATTTTCAATTACTTTTGCCACCTGTTATAATATCATAGTATATCTTAGCCAATCCTACCCTATCATGCTATTAATTTACCCCCATTGGTCCTCCCATCATACTCTAATCTAGCTCTCTACCAATCACGCCTTATCTTCTTCCCTTCCCATACTCATAATATAACTCTCACCCATTGTCTTTCTATTGGTTCTTTTCATGTTTTCCTGTTGACCCCTTGTAGTGCCTAATCTGGATTGCTATTTACCTCTTAATGGGTTGTTATTTACCTCTTAATGGTCCTCAGATATGCACACGAGCATTGCATGGGCGCTATTGGATCATATCAAGACTAGAGGATTGGACATGTTCTTCGAGGTGGAGGAGAGATGTATGAATAGGAGCTACATGGTGCGTAGGAGGCTTGGCCTTCTCTCTGCTGCATGTATTATATCTGTACTATCTTGGTTCCTCATGTATCACTTGCAGCCTATCATCCTATTGATCATTCCCTCTTTATACCCCACCAACACATGTACTATCATGACCTTTTCCAACCAATGATATCAAGCCATTACTCATTAAGACACGTATACACCCATATTAGGAGATACCAATTCAGACCGTGCTTAAGGATGAAAAGGGGACCCCTATGGATAAACTCCGCCTATATATTATATACTACCTGACTACCGAGAGTATTCCTGGTATGTGCATGGTTGTAGCGATGGTAGTGATGGGCTGATTATAAGTATGAATGTATTGTAGGTCAATGGAGGTCATTATAGATCATGCTAGATTAATAAAGATCACTATAGATCTGGGTAGATTAATACAGCACATGTTACTTACGTACACGATAACACGCCTTTACTCTCCCAGAAAACACACAACAAGAGTGTGAAGCTATCCTACAGGGACTTATGATGGATCTATCTTGCATGAACTATGTGAAAAGGTAAGAGGTGTACCATATCGCCTATATGTTCGTGCCTATATATTCGTGTACTTTCCTGCCTCTACTACCTGTTGTTCCTGAGAGTACGGTGGGTGGGGAATGGAAGTTGACCCTCAGTTGGCCTTAATTCCAATTGATACAATACAGCCTTGTATTACCTTGGTTTTAATAGAAGTAATGTGTAAACACGGGTGACAATAACCCTAGAGTGAAGCCATTCAGTCATCTCATGCCTATGCCTTGTGGCTTACTCGCACACAGAATAAAACAAATTAGTAAAATGACAGAGTTTAGTGATGATAAAGCCAGTGGGGGGCGGGGAGGCACTAGTGTACTCTCTCGTATGACCAATCAGGTGAGTGCATACACCACTCTATTATATGGGCCAATACATAGGCTAGGGTAGACCACCCTTCCTACACACATAACATAATAACTATACATATATCTACACATATATCAACCTTTACCTATCTGCCTGTCTCTCTCTCTCTCTCTTTGTCGTGCACCTCTCATGGTGTATATATATTAAGACCATTCTTACAACCACTGATCCTTTTCAGATGTTTGTCCATGGGACAGACCTTATCAAGCAGGGGGTTAAGAACTTTCTTCCTCCCTCTATTAAACTACCTGCAACACGTATTGTAGAGTAAGTAGTGCCTGACAGCCTGTTAATATCTTTTCCTATACTATAGTATATTATACTATGCTTACTTTTTTGTATTTCTATTATTTTTTCAGTTAGGGTTGGTCTCATCATTCCTTGTTTTGGTCTCTCCCTATCCCTCTCTCTCTCTCCCTATCCCTCTCCCTGTCTCTCTCTCTAACCACTCCCTCACCTTACAGATCCCTAATGGACCAAAAACACTCAGCGGAAACCGAAGAATACAGCTATTATGACCCTAAGTGGCTGCGGGCTGCAGAAAACATGACCCGCCTTAAGACTCCCTTCACCGAGGCCATTGTATTTGTAGTAGGAGGGGGTAATTATGTGGAGTATACCAACCTCAGGGAGTTTGTACAGGTTGGTCCCTGCCATTGAAATTACTGACCTTGCCTATCTCCCTTATTCCCCTTCGCTCTTGATTGTATATATATGTTTATACCTATATTCTAATTATTTCTATTACTTATATTGCCATTGTGATGGCTCTATCTATTGTACCTGTGAGTTCCATAAGCCTAGCAACCACTTATTCATGAACTATAAAACTATAATGAGTTATAAACATAACCGTGTGGGCTGTAGAGGGTCACATGGTCACATGTATATAGTTAGTGGGTGTCATAGTTTCCTTCTCTCAGTATTTCATGTTATCTTCATTCTAATGCATTTCATTGCTAAGATTATTTACCATAAATTTTATACCTGCACCATTATTATCATTATCATTATAATCTGCCATACCCCAGCCTATATCTACAGTCACCTACCGTTTATATTTAATTAAACTCCGTACACAATAGCTCAATTCATTAATACAAACACAAACCCACAGAAACAACAAATCCCTAAGATTATCACCTATGGTAGCACGGAACTCCTGACACCCGACAACTTTGTGAACCAGTTGCAAGAGCTTGGAAAGGCTTAATGAACTTAATGATATAGGGGAAATACCAGTAAATAAATATTTAATATGCTCAGCATTAGTACATTAAACTCCGTGAACATATGCAAATTTGAACCTTTGCCATATGATGTTTTGATCTTAGCACTTTGTTTCAGGTGTCTAGTATGTTGAATCATGAAGTCAGCTCACTAACATGCATCATTGATATGTATTATATCTAGCCATTGTCAAGAACAAAAGGGTGGCCTATTATAGCATTCCGATTAATATATGTTAGCCAGATGAGTAATACTTACTGCAGTCTCTGGCTGGATGAGGTAGAAGAGGAAAGGGTAGGCTAAGGTATTGTGATGACATATAATGTAATATAATATAATATAATTGGTTTAGTTGATTTTATTTAATGAAGAAATTGCTTTTTCAATTCTAATACCTAGGAAGGATGCTAGTACTAAATTACTAAGTGGAGTATATATAATACTTTTGTATTGTAATAGCTAGGACGGATGTTAGAACTAAGTATAGTATTGGTTTTACAAGTATCAAACAGTATAGTATAATATAGTATTAGTATTGTATGGTCCAGCATAGTATAGTATAATATACTATTGTATGATATAGTATTGTATAACATAGTATAGTAGTATAGTATAATCTAGTATTGTATAGTATAGTAGTAGTATTGTATAATCTAGTATTATATAGTATAGTAGTATAGTATAATCTAGTATAGTATAGCATAGTTATCTAGTCAACAGGTTGCTACAGGTCGCGGAGTCCTATAAACAATAGCACGCAATAAAAATTTAAAGTATATAGGCAATTTACAAGGTTGGTTGCTATATTTTTTATCCGTTAAATAGTTCAAACAAATTAAAAAAATTAAAAATTAAATTTAACATTTTAATGACTAGCTGTATTTGAAGCTTACTATTCTAAACCTAGCTCATTGACAGTATAGACATACATAGGAGATATAGCGACATCATTGAATAATGCAGTGTTTACTACTGCATTGGAACCAGTCCTACAGTAATTTTATTTTCGTAGTCACAACTACTCCAGAAGTATGATGCAAATATACCCAGTATATTGCCAATCCGTTTTCCCCGACCGTTACACTCAAGGCAACATTAACTAGGCTATTACAATTAATCAGTGTGGACTCTATATTGTGCAGTGAGAGACACTAATAATAATAAGACAGAGCTATATTTGAGCCAAGGACTAAAGGGCCAGAGGACATGTTGGAGTTTTATGTACTAACTAACCTAGTCTAGGAGAAATCTTTTTAAAAAACACTATCTACCATATATAGATAGATATATATATATGGTAGGATCAGCAATAAATATCACATGTACATAAAAAGCTACATGAAATAAATACACTTGTATACATTCGAGGGTATGAACGCATGAGATTGAAATAGAAGAGAGAGAGAGAGAGAGGGGGAGAAAGATATATATATATAAAATAAAAAAACAACGCAAACAAAACCAAGGAAACCAGAAGCACACATGTATGCATATATCCCTATTCAGTAATTTCCATATGCCCATCCCCCTCGTTCGACTTGCTATTGGTAGAGGTTGTCAAATGGAGTGAGCTCTCAGGCATGGACAGCGGGGCAAAACCCTGTGGGTACAGGCTAGTCCCACCATGGTTCTAAGACAGCATGCCAGAAGGTAATGTCAATAAGTCTGTATAGTCACATCGTAGGCGACCATGGAAATATCATTGGAACAGAGAAAATAGACTCATCATAG
Organism: Ichthyophonus hoferi; assembly: GCA_002751075.1. Classification (NCBI taxonomy): domain Eukaryota; class Ichthyosporea; order Ichthyophonida; family Ichthyophonidae; genus Ichthyophonus; species Ichthyophonus hoferi. The sequence continues at coordinate 77,725 of NAOQ01000360.1, forward strand.
TATAGAGTACGTATAGACTAAGTTGTAGCCCGAGAGGATGCGAGATTGAAAAAGGCTTGTAGCAGCCAACAGTTAGTAGTAATACAAATACATAAATATATATATACATAAAAATATCATTTGTATTAATAAGAACACGTGTTTACATGCATGAATAAGATCAAGTCATACACTTACTTCTACACACCTAATTCCCTTTCTATAATCCAACCTATAT
>NAOQ01000361.1:10619-37849 GCA_002751075.1 Ichthyophonus hoferi
TTATCTTATCTACTCTCCTTTACTTATTATTCATTCATTGGTCTCTACGATCACTCCTGCCCTCCTCTTGCTTCCTTCCTCCCTCTCTCTCTCTGTGTGCTTACTGGACCTCACCCGTTTATGTGTATGTGTTTTCTCCCTCTCCCTATCTATATCTCTATGTCTACCAATCATATGGTGAGAACTATTACCATGGTTACTAGATGTTTGTCTTTTATGATCAATAGATCTCTCGCGCGACCTGTAAGGTATACGATTGGCGCTTAGAGGCAATGATATAATTTGATAGGATAAGATATGCATACTAACAAAGAAATTACCGACCACATATCTAATAAAATATCATATCTCCCTCTATATTCTCTTACTGTATATAGCCATATTTAAGCAGGTTCGTCCTGATTGGTGAGTATGAATGAATATAAAAATGTGATTGAGTGGGCTAAATGGACTATAGTTAACCACTGCATATATATATATATAGGGAGTTGGCCTGGTCGTTGACAGATGAGAAAGTGGGCAATAGACTGCAGACATGGGATAATATAGCATAATATAATATAATATAATCTAATCTAATATCATGTGATATAAGACGACATAGTATAATAGAATATAATAAAATATAATATAAGATAAGGTAATACAATATAGTATATATAATGTAAAATAACATAGCATAGCATAATACAATATAACAAAACATAACATAGCACAATAATATAACGTACCATAGCATAACAAAACATAACATACCATAGCACAATATAACATAACATAACATAACATAATATAAAACAATATAACATAACTTAAGATAGCATAATACAACATAACATAATATAACCCTACCCCCTCCGTCTCCGACTATGACTCGTCCTCCTCCTACTATAGTCTCTCTTATGTTCTCTACTACTGTAGTCTCTCTTAGGCTCTCTACTACCGTCCCTTTTACTCCTTCTATGCCTCTTTCTCCTAGGAGATCTAGATCTCAATTTAGATGTCTCTCTATCTCTACTTCTAGATTTAGATCTAGACTTAGATCTCTCCCTCTCTCTACCTCTATCTCTAAATCTAGACTTGGACCTCTCCCTATCTCTATCTCTAGATTTAGATCTAGACTTGGATCTCTCTCTATCTCTACCTCGAGATTTAGATCTAGATCTTGTTCGGCATGATGATCGGGAAATACTTCTACTACTGTTTTGTGAGTGGCTTGTGTTGCAATCGCTTAACGTGCTTTGACTACAACCGGCTCTATTGATTGGTAGGTTAGGGCTGGAATGGAATGGAAATAGAACAGGAGAAAATAATATAGGTGTATGATAGCAGTGTTGTTAGATTAAAATATGTCGTCAATGGAAAAGAGAATAGAGAGAGGCAGAGAGAGAGAGAAAAAAATAGTGAGAGAGAGAGCCAGAGATTACATATGCACGGCTAGAAGTGGAAAATTAATGCGGTTGAAGTTTAATCTAAATTGTAGTCTTTGGGAGGAGTAAAGATGATTGGATGGGAGCATGTTTTAAAATATAAAAATGGCACTTGCATACCTATTACTTATAAATTCAATGATTGATTAGTGACTTACGTTATTAATAATAGGTAGCCAATAGAAAAATAAAGATTAATACTAAGAATATATGAAGATAAAGAGAAACCGTTTGAGAGGCAAAAACCTTAACAAAGAGACAGAGAGAGAAAAAAGGAGTATGTAAGTTAAAAATATTAAAATTAAACAATACCCTGTCATTGGAGCTCTCTCATGATGCGGTGAATGTGATTGGTTGATGGGATTGGCAGGATATGGAACAGAGGCGGGCAGATCAGGCTGAGACGGGAGAAGAATATATATTTATATCATAGTATAATAGTATGTATGATAGTATAATAGAAAAATAATCTGTATGATAATACGATAGTATGCACAGTAGTATAATAGTCTGTATGTATGTATAATAGTGTGTATGTATGCATAATAATAGGTATGACAGTATAATAGTGCAATAGTATGTATGTATGATATTATAATAGTATAATAATATATATGATAGGATGGATGATGATGTGATAGTAGAATAGTATAATAGCATAATAGTAAAATAATACAATAGTATAATCGTTTTATAATACAATATAAAGTATTGCAAGGTCTGCATGCAAATATATGCATGTACCCAATAAAAGATAAGACATGTAATATAAATACTACATACAATTGGTCGATCTGTAGTCATGGCCTCAGCCTTGCTATTAATAAGAATACAGGAATGGGTGCTTGTAGTTCCGGACAAATTTTCATCATATGGCTCATTTGGATGGGGTTCTTCCTGTAAATCTAGACGATTGGGATGTATATAGAGAGGTGTTCTGTTTAACTTGGTGAAAGAAATTGATATGGGAGCTCTTTGCAATGGCATGTTTTGCTTGGTCGGAATTCGGGATAGGTTCTGATTATTGCAATGCATTTCCAAACCTGGTAGGTTATAAAGTAGGTAGCGTAAGGGACTACATATGGCTAGGCCTATGGCCAATAGTAATATATTAGTGTGTATAACTGTGACGTATCTGACTACCAAAATATAAATAAAACAACGATAGAATGAATTAGACATAAACATAGAAGGAGGTGGAATAATAAAGCATTGGTTTGTATGTCACCAAGAAGTTATGTAGATGTATGTATGCAAGTATGTATGTATATAGGCAAAAAGTATTACTGGGTAAGTACACTTGCTGTCTTGTATGTTTGTTGTGGTATACGTATAGTTAAACAGGCTATAATATATATATAACCTTGCTTCAGTATATAGGTACGTTATGCCCTGATGTTATTTTTAATGTTATGATGCCTAAAGCAAACACTATAATAAACCCCAACAAAAAATCAACTACAAATAGTCTGTCAGACGAATACTATCATAAAATAATAACAGCATAATATAATACTACTATAATAACATGGCATAGTATCATATAGCATAATATATTGTAATACTATAATAACGTAGCATAATAAAATACTATAGTCACCCTATACTTGCATATAGGCCAAACCTGGCCCAGCACAGTTCAAAGTATATAAAAATTATAATAATAATAATAAAGAATAATAAATAAATAATAACGATAATAATAATAATAATAAACCCTATTGTATAATCTTTTTACAGCCAAATGAGATACAAGCACAACCTAACACAACATTAGCGAATAAATAAATATCTTAGATCCATTACAGTTTAAATTCTTATTGGATCGATGAATGTGATTAATGTTGATTGATTTAATTAATCTACGATTAATATACAAAGAATGACATCAGATCACATGTTTTGGTATTTTGGCCGCTAATTACGAAGTTTTTTTTTGTTTTAATGAACTGCGTTTATTGGCCTATATAATTAATTAATTACTTACTAATTGTCGATTGTTAATAGAATATAATAGTGACGCGATATATATCTATATATGGATAATATTGAATAAAATTTATTAGACTTGATTTATTTTTCATATATGCAGTAAGTCAATTCTAGGATTACTTAAGATATTTTTGTTGTTTTCAAAACTTACCAAGCCCTTTTAGCACATTATGTTATGCTATGCTATGTTACGTTTTTATACCAGCTCTAAAATAACTATCACATTTTTATCAGATATAATTATGTTGGTTTTAGAGCATTAATGTATAAAGTAGTTATTCTTTTTTATTTATTTTTATTCTTATTTTTTTTTTTTGAAAGTTGAATTTATCCTTATATAATTTCCTACTATAACATGGTTTAGATTCGGAGTTATGATATTGACTATGTTTCACAATCCTTCCCTGACTCGAATTCTTAATTAATTATCTTTGATATTAATCAGCACAATAAATAGAATCTAGCTTCTTCATTTGTTTTAGATTCAGAGTGATGATATTGACTATGCTTCACAATCCTTCCCTGACTCGAATTGTTAATTAATTATCTTTGATATGAATCAGCACAATAAATAGAATCTAGCTTCTTCATTTGTTTTAGCATTCTGTCTTCCTTTATAAAGTTTGCAAGTAATTCAATCAGAGTAATGAAATGCATTCTACTGTGTTAAATATATATGTGTATATATTCTAATAGTGTATAGATATGTCTACAAACAGGTATAATCATTTATTATTATTGATCAATAGATAACAATATTTCCAATAAGAGAACCCACTTTTACTACATAATATTTTTATGTATTAGTCAATAGGAAAAAGTCAAGATACCTTGATCCAGTCAATGAAATCGACTTTACAGCTACTGAACTAGTTTTTTTATCCAGTCTATAAGAGTTCGGTTATTTCATTTCTTACGTAATATATCTTAAACATGTTTCTGTTCCTATGCAATATACCTTAAACAAACCACTGTTGGCAAGCGGCTATATTATACAATCTAGCCACTGCTACGAGGAGCAGCACAGTTCTACATAATAATCAGTAGCTTAAAGGTCTGTCCCTAACACACTCTGGTAATTCCAAGCAGCAGTTCCCGCCAAATAATGATAGATATATATTTCAGACCAGACGTTTGGCCCACTAACTGCCGCAGCTGTCTTGCACTTATTTCCTCACTCTTACAGGCCAGTACGCCGCCTTCCACCAAATCATTTTTATCACAAACCTTAATCTTGGCTTAACCGAACTCCGCATAAATAGGTCTGCTTTAGAACAGCTCTTAAACACAGTCCTGTCTTATATCTAAATGAATATAGGTCACAGGAATCGACCCATTTCTAACTAGATTTTTAAGGATGATTTATAATTTCTTAAATTCAATGTAAATAGCTGTACCAGTGAGTTGTGTTACTGACAGTGGGAATCCAATTTCTTGCAACAACCCTCTATATAAACCATTTATACACACTCAGATCCCAGATAGCACTCAAGTTGCTATAAACATAGCCACAAGTATATCTTGATGACTAGCTTCATACTTGTCAAATATAGTTACGAACACAACCTAGGCAAAGTAACTACAAGTATAATTATCTAATTATATAATGCTAGGATCCGAAGTAATTTAGATAAAAAATGCTATATTTTGAAAGTGCAAAATAGTTGTGCCTGAGAAAGATTGAAAACTCTTAATTTTATAGTGATACCAAAAAAGGGTTACATAGTTTGTATACTAAAGTATCCGCTTGCACTAGTTGGCTGCCACCTTGAATATGTTAGAAATAATTAATATACAGGTTCAAATCGACACTACTGGCATTTCAACTCAGATTCAACATTAATATATAATAATCAATTGGTTCTCACAAGTTACCATGTCAGTATTTACTTTCCCTCTAGTAAGATGCCTATAGTTATTTCATGTTTATTGACGTTTTCCCAAGAGGTAGATCTATTAGTTTTATCAATAGTCCTATTGATCTAAATATAACATTGATTAATTAACTTAATTATGCTTTTTATAGAATTATTTTGTTTTTATATAGTTTTATTTGGCAGGATAATCTTGTTTTATGTTGAATGACAGATGGAAAATGCCTATCCTTCAACCTTTCATGATCCGCCGCCTGTTACCAGAACATAAATAAGCGGAACTATTTTTTATTATTCGGATTTAATAAGCTTATAATAATAATCATATCTCCTATACGTTGATCGCTGTGTATAAGTTGGTAGAACTGACACTAATTCTGATAATTCTTTATAAAATTACGTATTTTTAAGTGTTCATATACTTTTTAATTGTGATGCAGTGTTCTGATTCTCACCTCTACTCCTCCTGTGCACACACAATGTCTTCCCTAAACTATATGAATTATATAGCCCAATCAGTCATCATAATTGGTTGGCTTAACTCCTCATCCTGTTCTGGCTTGGTTGCTAGGGCGTTAAGAGCTCTCAAGTAGGCTTTCCAGTATCTGGACAGATCACCCCAGGGGTTACTTAGATGGGTACGGTACGTTCGGTAACGTAATGATAGCGAATCCTGTTGTTGAAGGAATCTTGCAGACTTTTAAAGGCATCTTTGAAGTTCGCCCTGCGAATGCGAATTGGTAGAAGTATTTAGTTAAAATATGTGACTTAATTCTGGTTTCTTTTGGGCCAGATTAATACTGAGAATCAGCTTATGCGATAAAGAGAGACGTCCGGATTATGAAAATGCTACTATCAATCTAAAAGTAGATTTGCAACAAAAAGAAAAGATAATTACCCATAAATGAATGTGGCACCCATTGTTTTCCCATCATTAACGGCAGTAAGGAGCGGTTCAAGGCCATCCCAATTGGGTACGTACTGAGGCACCACCATCTTGTTAGATAAATAGAAAACATCATCGTACAAGAGGTTTTGAGCTATTTTGATATATATATATATTTATTTCCATTTAATTCTACTTGAGCTTCATCTCCTTGATATTGACGTGTATGCATGGACATGTTTTTCTATGTGATAGTACATGTATGTTTCTAATTTATATGATTTTTAAGTGTGTCTAAGTCTGCCTATGTAAATCGGTACCTAAAAACATAATATATATGTCTATAGGTGAACGCATAGTTAAAACGTAGATAAAATTGTTTGAAGCAATTTAATCAAGTTGTTCCTTAAGTTACACTTTTAAACATCATCTATATACTACGCCAAGCAGTGTTAAAAAACCTAAATGATAAATGTAAAAGGTTGACAACCTATTAGATCGAATAGAAACTAAATAAAATAATATTTTTTAAACTTCACGCAAATAGAAAAATGAAGTGAATAACAGGGAAATATACTTAATTTTACTGTTTTCTTAAAAATAAATAACTAAAAATAGTATTTAGAATATTTACCTTACAGAATGGACCAGGTTCAAAGCTCCCTTGTTCCTTGCTCCACAGATGATTTAGACATCCATCTGTGTCAACAATATATATATATATATATAAGTATGCGACAGCTTATTGCGGGGAGGGAAGGGGTAAATAATAATAATATGATGGAGCTGGGTTTGTGTGTGTTTTTATGTTTTTATGTAAAAACTAATAAGACAAAAGATTAGATATTTAGGATACTGTAAAATGAAAGCTCTTATAGAAGTCATAGAACTAAACCTAAAGGAAAATAATGATTATTGATTAATGGACATCACATTAAAACTCCCACAATATTTTTAATATACATTGGTTATGAAATATTTATTTCGTAGGACTGCATAAATCTATATCAACTATAAAGAAAGGATTGATCATGTTTTGATTCTGATAAGATACTAGAACCAAATGCCTTATTAGCGGTCGCTATATTCTTTATATTTTGGGTAAGAGATTTATATAGTATGCTTATATATGGGCAGTCAAGATTTTAATTTAGTGAAAGTGATAATAAAATGCACTCCAACCCCTTTTCATACTTGTATAAATAATAGTTAATAGAAAGTATAATAGGCTGTGTAACGCTAGGACACAATGTGAGTATAGAATATGCGAGTTTAAAAAGATGAATATGCAAAAGGTGGATGGTGTTTGAAGACCTTGACCCTACCTACGGGATACCATTCGTCAATATTCCCCTCGAAAAGCACCACTGCATCCAAAGCTCTGTTAAAGGTCTGAGTCGTTTCCAGCAAATGCACCGGTGGAACTCCCGCTACGTTATAAATAGCTAGCGCCGCTGGCGCTTTAGTTCGAATGTATTTGATAATCTGTGCTTAAGTGAATGTTTATATTTTAGTATTTGCGTTTGCTTTGATATATACATCTTGCACCTCTTCCATCACAAATTATACGCTCATGCAGACTTAGAAAATAGAATATAGAAAACTCACATCATCTACTATTTAATTTAATGTTTGAAGTTATTGAAAGGATGTACCCAATGGCTATTGTTATTACCCAAGATATCGGGAGTCCACTCGGATATCAATACTAAACGAATTGTTTGAAGAAAAAAAAAATTGGGTGTATGTGTATCTATTCTAATTGGTGCGCAATATAAAAAATATTGCTTGAAAAATATTTGATTATTGGGTACTTTATATTAGAAACGTAGAAAGAACTCGTGCAGTCAAATTTGCTATTTTGGTCCAAGCTACGTTTGATACGATTTAAAAACCAAATATTAAAAATACAACGCTTACCTTATAATAGCTCTCTATATGATCTACATCCCAATGTCTAATGCTAGCTTGGTGAGCATTGGACGCTTCGTCAATGAATATCCCTGCGAATCCATTAATATTTGCAAAGACTTTGTACCACTCATCTACATCTCTCTTGACCAATTCGAAGTCTCTGTAGTGTAGAAGATGATAGGTTTACAAAAATGATTATGTCAAATAACTATAATAAAACATTGAGATTTTTGTGAATTGAAATAACTTGGCTCAGGATATCGTGTGCTCATCTATTTATTAGTAATTGGTTTCATTTAGGTTGTTAAATGTAGCTAGGTGGGTGTTAGCCAAAATTAACTCCTTCGTTAAAGAAAGGTCAGAAAAATATGAAAAGTGCAAAAATTAATAATGAACACTGTTCTCAGTCGTTACCATTTACTGTTTAATTTATGGACTTTATATTATGTTTATATCTGTCAAAGAATTAGAAAAAGATAATTCAGATATTTTACTAGAATTCTAGCTAATTGAATCAGATTTTTATTCTTCCAACAATAATAATGCCGTAACTATATATACATGACCACATTTAGACCACAGTTATCATATATACAATAAATCACCAAGTAAGAAACTCAAAGTCTCTATATCCATCAAGCGTCAGATAGAGATTTAAGAGCAGCTAACGAAGGCTTCACTTTGTCCTTTACCTGACAACCATTATGTGACAGAGCTCTCAGTACAACAGATACTAGTCCTATTTACAATAAATTTTATAAGCGGATGTGTGTAAGGGAGTTAAAGACGATTGAAGACCTGATACTTAAGTATCCCATCTGTATTATACTATCACCTTATGACCACCAGGATATACATTGATTGATTTTCCCCCAAGAGGTTGCTTATCAGGGTTAGAGGTATGCCTTCCACATTTAATAGTTGTAGTATTCTGACCTTCCCATTCGGGTCCAAAGTAGTTATATTTTATAAAATGAATTGATGAGGTTATCATTCGTAATTTATTGTGTTGTATACCTTAGTTTTAAGGTTATTAAAATTTGTTCAATAATACCCAATTTAAATCGTTTGAAATTAACCCATATCTCCTACGCTTACATTTACATATGTACAGATACTACACCCTGTGGTTATGTAATTTTGAAATTGTTCTATAGCTATCAACACAACAGCAATAACGTTTTATGCACTAAAAGAATCATTTATCCCAATAGAAGGGATACGAGACTCTTATAGTGTTGCATATCGGTAATTGTTTCTATATTTGCTAATTGTGATGCGGTGCTCTGAATTAATTACCACCTCCCCCAGTGTTCACATAATATCCTTCTCAAAATATAGAACGCTGACATGAGTCCTATAAACCAATCAGCCTTCAACGGTCCTGTGATTTACTAGTCATTCTCATCTATCTCAATTCGCTAAGTTTCCTCATATAGCTGTCCCAGTATGAAGGCATTTCTCTCCATGGGTTATTGTGAAACTCGCGATGACTGGCATAATGATATTGGACCTTAGTCTTGATAACATCTTGCAGACTTCTATAGGCTTCTTGCTCGGTCGCCCTACGTATGCAAAAAAATAGAGACATTTAGTTGAAGTATATGATTTGATTCCAGTTTATTTTGGACCATATGGATACAGAGAGAGGATGAATTGCACCGGAAACCAGTAAGGAAATTAATGAAGGCCAGGTGGGGCGAAGGTCCAAAATAAACATGAAGGATTAAGCTTACGCGATAAAGAGAAAAGCCCTGATTATAAAAATATTACTATCAATATAAAAGTAGGTTAACAACAAAATGAAAGGATAGTTACCCATAAACCAATGTGGCACCCGATGTTTGTAAATTTTCCATGGCACGAAGGAACGGTTCAATGCCATCCCCGACGGGTACGTACTGAGACACCACCACCTTGTTAGTTGAGTATATCTCATTATCGTACAAAAAGTTTTGAGCTATTCTGATTATGTACATATTTACTCCCATTTAAATTTACGAAAGCTCATTCTACTTGATATTAACATGTACATGTGGTTGTGTTTTTCTATGAAATGATATACGTGCGTATCTAATTGGTATGATCTTTAAGTTTACCTAAGTTAGCTTACATGAATACGTACCTAAATACATAACACACGTGTACGTAAATGTATAAATAAAAAGTGGATAAAAATATTTATAGCGATTAAATCAAGTCGCTCGTTATAGTATATCTTCAAACACTCATCTTTATACTAAGCCAAGCAAGGTTAGATACCATTGATAACTAGATGTACAAGATTAAAACACCTATGGATAAAATAGAACATAGATAAAATAAGATGTTTCAAATTTCACGCAAATAGAAATAAGAATTAAATGACAGGGTAATATATATATATATATATATTAAAAAAAAAACTAAAAATAGTATTTGAAATATTTACCGAACAGAGTGGGCCAGGTCCAAAGGTTCCCCTTTTCTTGGTCCACAGATGATTTAGACATCCATCTGCGTCAACAATATATATATATATAAGTAAGGGATAGTTTATTGAGGCAGGGAGAGGGGTAAATAATATAATGGAGCTGCATTTATGCATACTTTTAGGTTTATGTGTAAAAAATAATAAGGCAAGAGATTAGATATTTTGGAGATACTTTAAATTGAAATCTATTATAAAATTCATGGAATTTTGCCTAAAATATTCTGGAGAAAAATAATAATAATAGATTAACTTATATTACACTAAACCTCAGATGGTGTAATTAATATACACTGTATATGATTTGCTTATGTTGTAAGATCACACAAATCAATATCAATTATATATTAAAAATTAATCACGTTCTGATTCTGATAAGAGACTAGTACCAAATGCTTTAACAAAGGTCCTTATATTCTATATTCTATATACTCCGGATGGGAGCTCCATATACTATGCTTGCGTATGGGCAGTCAAAATTGTATTTAAGTGGAACTGATAACAAAATGTATTCAAATTCTTTCGCATGTCTGTATAAATAATGGTTAATGAAAAGCATAATTGGCTGTGTGGCATTAAAACACATTATGAACGTGGAATGTGCGAGTCTAAAAGGGTGTATATGCAAAGAGAGGATAATGTTTGAATCCCATGATCCTACCTTTAGGATACCAATCGCCAATATCCCGCTCGTAAATCACGGCTACATCGATGGGTTTGGGAAAGGTCTGGGACTTTTTCCACATTTCTTCAGGTGGAGTTCCCGCTACATTATAAACAATGAGCGCATCACTCGCTTTAGTTCGAATGTATTTTACTATCTGTGTTTGCATGAACGTTTGTGTGTAAATATTTTTTTCCGTTTTTATATACATACTTGATGATTATATATAATGGTTAAAGTAATAAATAAAGTGGTTACTTGTCTGGTAGAATTCTTTTTAAAACTTGGATCATGCCACTTTACAAATCATATGCTATATATATGGCTTCATATTCTCACTCTTTTACTCTATTATCATATCATCGTAGGTGCACTAAAATAAGCATACCCAGTAAACTTACACCTCAATCTTTCTATTTCCAAAAACCCTCAATCTATATCTTACCTATATTGTTTTATCTTTGTTGGAAAAAAAACTTGCTAATTTTAACCTGAAAATATAGAAGATCTGATTGTCCGTTTCAGCTATATGACATATATATATATAGGCTGGTAATATGCGGAAAATATTATTTTTTGTTCTTGTACGTTTAGGATGATGCCATAAAACTATTTTATCACAAGTATAACATTGTATTGAGGCTGAATCAGAGAAGTATTTCATATAATTAGAGACAGCTACAAATTCTGGCTAACTTAAACCATATTTCTGATTTTCTAAACCTGTGCTCCATTTATGACCAGGGTAAAAATATGCATAAAAAATATGGTATTATCTCTAAAGCTAGACCTTCTTAACTGTTCACATTTTCCGTCAAAGTATTGTTCCTCATTCCCCAAAAAATACTCCCATGCAGACTGTTAGAATATTTGAATAGAAAATTCACATCATCTACCATTTAAAATTTGAAAGCTATTCAAAGCATGTGCCCATTGGCCATTGTTATTGCCCGATATATCATAGACCAATCAGAATGTCAATAACTAATGAGTTGCTTGAGTATCTTTTATTGGGTATATCTGTATCTGTTTTAATTGGTGTACAATGCACAATTTATGGCATACAAACTATTTGATTATTGTATACTTTACATTACAAACGTAGAAAAAACTTGTGGCAGTCAAACCCAAAATCTTTATTCTAGCTATATTTGATATGATTTAAGACCAAATATTGAACAGACAACTCTTACCTTTTGATAGAATCCCACATGATCTACATTTAAATAATTGGTGCGCACTTGATGAGCATTAGATGCTTCGTCAATGAATATTCCTCTAAAACCTTTAACACCCCCAAATGCTCTGTACCATTCATCTACGTCTTTCTTGACCAAATCAAAGTCTCTGCAAAAGATAGGTTTGTTAGATCGAATAGAGGGCGATTTGAATAAATGATTGATAAGATATTATTATATTTAAAAACATTGGTATATGCCTATTTCAGTTTGTAGATGTCATATTAGCAGGTCTGAAATATTAAATGCACGAAAAGCTACTGAAGACAAATTGGCTTTTGGTATAGAAGGCGTAAAAAATTGGGGCTACTACCTAAGGCCAGTCTGTTTAAATTCATTAGTTGGATTATTGCGGTTTGTTGCCTTGCTGTGAACATATCCCACGAGCTTTACTCCATGTTCAGATACGTAGTCCATGCATGCCTGCAGCCCAACCAAGACATTAAATTAGTGGCAGCTACATTTTTTGTAAAATATTGGTTTAATGTTTTAAGGAATATTATTAAAATTAAAAAAACCTGTAAGTGGCATAGTTCTCTCATCCTGTAACAGAACCATTTCTTAATCAGCTATTGGCAGCTTCTTTACGCACACAAACATCTTTCTATACATTTTACACCTTCACTTATGTAAGGTAAGTGCCTACTTGTGCGTACACATTCATAGCACTATATATATGCGCGCACTTGCTTATGATAAAGTACACATTCAAAATGATTTGAACAAATAATAGCAAGCAATTTATATACAAATATGTTTAGCCCCCTGTTTTTTACAAAGCCATACCCGTAGAACAGTTTGGGAATTCTGGGACGCAAACGGTCCATTTTTTAGATTAATGACGGCAACGGCTGCTCCGCATCCTCTGGCTAATTTTTTCCATTCCTCACTTACACACCTACCCGCCGAGTCTGTTCTGGGTGAAATGTAGAATGGTAGCAATACTGTTGGGCCCTTTGATGGGGGCCGAGTCGACTTGTAAGAACAGCATTGCTGTACATCGATGCATTTCTCAACAGATTGTCCCTATGCGAAGAATTAGGAAGAGTCAGAGGTAGAAGTACGGTTTTAGGCATTAGTACATATGCACGCCTAACCAGAATATTGCGTATACATGCATATGTGTAGGTGTATGGAAATGTAAACATATACTTATTTGTCTGTTAGTTTACAATGTTATGCATATCATTGCTTCATGCATATATATGTTAGCATAAACATTCTTACATACAGGTATATGAGCAGGACAATGTATAACTTGAAACAAAAGGCTTACGTGTTTGTCAATGAGTTTGCTTAGGTGTGTAAACATATACATGTTTTCTAGTGTAATGATATGGGCAGAGTGTATCATGCCTCATGAACGTAGAGATATGAGTAAGTGGGATTTTCATCTTTTAAGTTAAATATATATTTATATTTGTTTGGGTATGTGTTGTTGTCTTTAACAATTATACTTGAAACAGTGATAAAAAGATGCAAACAAAGTGTCGTAGTAGATGTGCACCTTGCAGTTTTTGCCTGAATTGGTACATGACCGGCTATGAGTTTGATACCCACATATGCCCGTGCAAGGACCCCAGGAAGACCAAGTAGATGTACTGGGCGCTGAGACAGCCGCTAGTATTGGAGCACTCATTATTGGGTCTGGGGCATTTACTATGGGCAATGGGGCATTCACTATTGTCTGTGGAGTATTCACTATTGCCAGAAACGGTAAACCGAACACCATGCTATCTTGGAGTGCAGTGGTTCTAAGCAATTTGGTCCTATTATTCGCGTTCTTCAGTCTGAAATTTTTTTAAAAGAGTGTGAGACAAGCGGCTGAACACGCTAAATAAAGTAGTAAGCAGCAATAACTTCAACAAAAGCAATATAGTCTCATTAGAATGAAAATCTTAGAAAAAATACTTAAAAATGAATTTACGAAAAGGATATTTTAAAAGTACCAATTTGAAAATAAAGAAATTGTATGGATGTGTTTCTTAGCTTGGAGTATATGTACTGATAAAATGTAGAAGAAAAAAATATTAAAAATAAAGACACAAATGGTGTATGCACTGGATTGAATATATAAAACTGTAATATGAAAACAATTTTAGGAGGTATTTGATAGCCATATGATAATATTTCAAAAACCAAAATATTTTGCACCGTGAATAATCACATATGAATCTTTGGCAAAAAAAGAAGGATAAGTATCGTAAATGACAATAAAAGTATATCCGCCCAAGATATAATTAAGTTTGGATGTTCAGATTAAAAACTACATAATGTACTGGGTGTACTGCCAAAAGGAACTTACTTGCAACTGAAATTTGTCCATGTAAACGCGTTGCATGAGGTGTTTTTACGGCACAGTTTCTTACAATTCTCCATAGTAGTTTGATGGAAAATCCCCATATCTCTACCTGGTATACGGGCCTGAACATATCTCCGCCAACCTGGTGTACATACGTTTTTTCAGTGCACTGGTTTTCGTCATATGAGCAACATCTAATACATAATTACAAAGTGATATTAATTATAAGATAATAATGTTTACTGAAGTTAACCCAGTCTTACTTCCAACATCGATTTTATTTTAAAATTAAAAGCCAAAATTATGAGAATAGTGCATAAAGGCTTTGGTAGTTTAGATCTGGTGCCCTTGTGACTTGAGAAATTAAGCAATTATAAACTGAACAATGAATATAAAAATGAAAAATAAAGAAGTAAACAAAATTTAAAAATACACAGCATATTGATTAAATCAAAGGACTGCAAACACCATATTTACCTTTGCGATAATCAAAACAATTTGGGCAAGTGCAGTTCTTGGGACCGGCTCCACAAAAGCCCCGATCGGAACAACATGGAGCTGGACCGTTGGGGTTACACTCAGCAGGACCTCCCGCAGGAGCCTGAAACAATTTCCCGCATCTATGATCGGGTCTCCATTCTATTGATTTGTGAATATGATAATTACCAGTTAAATAAGAGAAAGTTTGGGTAAATGGAAAAGAGAGCAATAAAAATAAAAATATTGAAAACAGTGTAAAAAGCGCACATATTTTCATGTGTATTTACGTAGGGGAAACTATTCATATATATTTTGTTATTGTATTGAAGCTCTAACTTTACATCTAACTTAAAATGCCCACTGTTTTTTTGTGGTTGCTAATATTGTTATATGCTAATTATTAAACTAAGTCGTTTGTAATTGTTGATAGTATTTACTTATTATTGAAATACATGAACCTACCCATATTTCTGATAGTAGTATTTAGGTATGCATAATATACTCGTTCGACTCTATGCTGGTCCGCGTTTACTTATGTATGTGAATAAATAATCTTAGATTTATTTGCTTATGTATTGGATATCTAGAGGAAATGAAAAACCAAATGACATGAAAAACCTAAATATAAGAGACTACAGAAAATACAAGCAGCCGAAACGCAACTATTGAGAAAATTTATAATTATGCACATTCTAAAAGGGATCATACTGTTTCTATAGTCAATAGTATAAAGGCCGGTACATGCAGTCAATGTATTTTCGCATTCACCCTCAGCGGAGCAGCAAGGTCGACGGAGGTCGTCAGGATTGCATTGGGCTGGATCTCCATTTGGTGCAATTGCTTTGTTGCCACACTTCCCATCATTCCGCCATGCTGCATAATAGTTGATGTGGATTCACATCATTAATACTCATAATTGTATATGATATGACTTATCTAGTAAACAGGCACTATTGGTGCTTGATATCTAGGATCAAGTGTTTCAATCCCCAAATCCAATGCTAATGACCAGAAATTATGTTCAGCTTTCTGCAATTTGTTTTAACAAACACTGCAAAATGTGAATGGGGAAACTATAACAAAAAGGAAATGATTTACTTGGGTGGTTTAATAATTAGTTTTCAAAATTGATGGATATATTTTAATATATATGAATGTATAATTATTAGTCATTAAAACATATATTGACGTATCTACAAACACACCATTGTGCATTATTAGAAATGATTGAATATTTGAAATATTTTTTATAACAGTGTCGACCTTGGTGTTGTGTGATTGTCAGAGTGAGCTTTAAACTTATGCTTGGTAGCATGCCCATGCTATACACCTACTTTGTCTATGATCGACGCATGTACTGCATTTGCAATTTTCTTCTGTATCCTCACTGCACTGGTTTAAAGAATTACAACAGGGGGTAGTGACATTGCATATGGCATCCCCTCCTTGAGGACCTGGAAATCCACTACCACATTTTCCATCCACTCGAAAGTTTCCTTTCGTTACATTGAAATCGGCATCAACTATATATATAAATTGTGTTATGGTTAAGATTGTGTTGTGCGCATATTCACGTAAGAGTATATTATTAGATGAGCAGTTAAGTTTATAATTATTGGTCTGCGGATGAATAGATGGGGAAAGGAAAAAAGATGGAGCTAATAGATCGACAAATTTGTTACGTATACTTTGATATAATATATTTAAATATATTATTAATAATAACTTTGCAATTGATTTTTAAGAATGTAGAATTGCATCATTGCATGCCAGTGCACAAGAGTGTATGCATGCGAGTATATTATGTCATAAAAGTTTATGGGTAGCGATGGGTTTAGGTATGAAGAGACACTTAAGGCACGTACCCCTATCGAAGCCATTAGCCACGGTTGCACCGCATATTAAAAATATTAAAACCCAGACGTTCATGACTACTGGCTCGACATGAAATTGATTAAAATGATTCTGTATTCTTAAATTATATACTTTTTTCAGAAACGGGAATTACGTCATTGTTTACTCGTGGTAAAAAAACAAGATTTAAAATTACTAGTAACAATTTTAAAATGGCTCTTCCGATTTTCGGTAACCCGGACATAGATTAATCTTTTAGACTTGGTATGCGTGGTATGCTGGGTATCCATTGAATGTATATAATAGTAAAATCCTAATTAAATTATTAAATAGGTTTAAGAAATTACCGCTAAAATGTTATAAAGTAAGTAAAATATACAACTTTTGCTTTTATGTGCATTTGCTCTTTTGTATAAAGGTTCCTGGAGTAAATCTCAT
Organism: Ichthyophonus hoferi; assembly: GCA_002751075.1. Classification (NCBI taxonomy): domain Eukaryota; class Ichthyosporea; order Ichthyophonida; family Ichthyophonidae; genus Ichthyophonus; species Ichthyophonus hoferi. The sequence goes on from NAOQ01000361.1 coordinate 28,162, forward strand.
TTTACCTCATTTGGAACGGTCTTCTTTCCTTCTATTAACGAGCAGCTCTAACCTGAATAAATACATCAAATTTGCAAATATTAAACTTTTTGTATATCAAACATTCATAAACTTCTAAACATTTTTTTATGCATTTTATTTTCATTTTAGTGAAATTAAGGAGGTGCTGTTTCGTTGGTAATACCAACTTAATCCAGACGCAGTTTGAAGCTTTAAAAAAGCTATTTCCGATTGACGTTGATTCATAAGCCCGAACACGGCGGAGGGCTTACTGGCTCAATATTATTTGGTCCTGCTACATTCCATGAACATAAATCTAGAGGCCCGGGAGAACTTGAGAATAGGATTTAGTGGATCCGTTTTTAATTCAATGAAACTTCATGATATGATATGATATGACATAATCGAAGTTATCCGGAACTTGTTTTTCAGCTAAAGAAGCATGAATTTGTATTCAGGCTTCATATAACATATAATAATAAAGATAACAGTGGAATCATAGACTACTGTTAATTCATATATTATTATTATTAATACTAGTTAAAAAATGACATAAGCCAAAATTCTATGTTTCTTTGTATATATTCATATTATGTCTACGGTTTCTAAAGAGGCTGAAGTATATAATCCAGATACTTTATTAAAAGGTCAACTTGTCGAGTCTGATGTTACTTATTTGGATATTAACAAGACCATAACTGTATATCCGCAGCCACACTTAAATTATAATTATCAACTTCATAATGCATTGCTTCGACTGTTAGGAAATTGAAAGCTGCTATAATTTTTGATCGGCAACTTTAGACTGAGTAGGAATTACGCCGGTCCTTGGTTTGTCAATTACCAATCAACAATTTAACGACAAAACTCTATCCCGAACACAACACAAGTCCTATTTCTAATATACATTCTTACTCTATTGTATCACAATGGTAATATTTTTTTAGGGGAGATTGGTAACATATTCCTCAATTCTCTCCATCAAAACTGCTGTTGGTAAAAATTATTTAAGATATTTTTTTTTTAACAACCTTTTCAAATTAACGTAGCTGCACTCCTTAATCAACGTTTCTTGAAAATAAGTGTCTGCATAGTTAGTTCCCAGGATGGGGTTTAACCGAAGGTTATGGTATTAGTCAGCTTTAAATGATATTATATAGTAATGGCATTATTGGCCAAAGTTATTCTACTGAAGTTTGTCATCTATTATCTGTTTTTCAGTAACCTGGATATAGATTAATCTTTCATACTTTGTATGCATGGTATGGTATGCTGGGTATATATTGTATGTGTATAATTATAAAATCATGATTAAATTACTGAATTGGCTTAAAAAATGAATATTAAAATGCTATAAAATAAATAAAGTGCATAAACTTTGTTTTTATGTAACTTTGCTCTTTCGTATAAAAGTTACTTGAGTAAATCTCGTTACCTCATATGGAACAATTTGATTCCTCTATTTACGTGAAGCGCTAAGTTGAGTAAATATATGAAAATTCTAAATATTAATCTTTTTATATTAAATACCTGTAAACATTTTTAATATATTTTCAAGCATTTTATTTTTATTTTGGTGACTTAAAGAAAGCACTGTTGTGTTGACAATATCGACTTAATCCAGGCGAGGTTTGAAGCTTTACTAAAACTATTTGCCATTGAGGTTGATTCATAAGCACGAATACGGCGGAGGGCATACTGACTCAATAATATTTGGCCCTGCTACATTTCATGAATATAAATCTAAAAGCCCGGGAAAATTTGAGTATGGTATAATTGATTATTTTTGATTCAATAAAAGCCTTGTATGACGATATGATATAATCGAAGTTCTCCGGAACTTGTTTTTTAGCCAAAGAAGCATAAATACAAGGCTTCATATTATAATAAAGAAAACGGTTGAGTGATAAACTATTGCCTAATGATTTAAGAATATTATTATTCATGCTAGTTAAAAAAAAGTTATATTCCGAAATTCTAAGTGTTCCTTTTGATCAGCAACTTAAGGTTGAGGAGAACTCGTGTGATATAATAGAGTAAGAATGTGTATTAGAAATAGGGCTCGTGTTGAGGATAGAGTTCTGTTGGGAGATTGTCGACTGGTAATCTACAAACCAAAGATCTCCATAATTCCTATTCCCCAGGATGGGGTTTAACCGACGGATATGGTAGTCCAGGTCAGCTTTAAATGGTGTTTATATAGCAGTGGCATGATTGGCCAAAGTTATTCTACTGAAGTTTGTCATACTATGTAGATTAATCTTGCATACCTGATATGCGTGGTATGCTGGGTAGAGCATGTGTGTAATAATCAAATCATGGTTAAATTATTGAATTGGTATAAAAAATGACTATTAAAATGCTAAAAAAATAAATAAAGTATGTAAACTTTGCTTTTATGTGCCTTTGCTCTTTTGTATAAAGTTCCTTGAGTAAATCTCATGTTACCTCATTTGGAACGATCTTCTTTCCCTCTGTTAACGAGTAGCTCCAACTTGAATAAATACATGAAAGTTGCAAATATTAAATTTTTTGTATATCAAACATTCATAAACTTCTAAACATTTTTTTATGCATTTTATTTTCATTTTAGTGAAATCAAGGAGCTTCTTTTTTGTTGGTAATACCAACTTAATCCAGACGCATTTTGAAGCTTTGAAAAAGCTATATGCGATTGACGTTGATTCATAAGCTCGAACACGGCGGAGGGCTTACTGGCTCAATATTATTTGGTCCTGCTACATTCCACGAACATAAATCTAGAAGCCCGGGAAAATTTGAGCATGGTATGTAGTTGATTGCTTTTTGATCCAATAAAAACTTGTATGATACGATATGATATCGAAATTGCCGGAACTTATTTTTAGCCAGCAAAAAATAAATACTAGACTTCATATAATAATAAAGATAACGATTAATTCTTATACTACGGTTTAGATAAAAAAAATTATTATTATTAATACTCGTTAAAAAAAATTCATATTCCGAAAGTCTAAATATCCCTTATATCTATCTATTCATCTTACGTCCACCGTTTCTAAAGAGGCTGAAGTGTAATCCAGATACTTTTTTAAAAGGCGAACTAGTCGAGTCTGATATTTTACTTATTCGGAGATTAATAGTAATATAACCACATATCTGCAGTCACACTTATATTATAATTACCAATTTTGTAATGCATTAATTCGACTGTTAAGAAATCGAAAGCTGCTATAACTCTTGATCAGCATCTTAAGGTTGAGTGGGAATTATGGGGATCTTTGATTTGTAGATTACTATTCGACAACATCCTTAATAGAACTCTATTCCCAAAACGAGCCCTATTTCTAATACACATTTTTACTCTGTGATGCCACATGAGTTCTCCCAATTCCCCAGGATGGGGTTTAACCGACGTATTAGTCAGTCAGCTTCAAATGGTGTTAATATAACAGTAGTGTGATTGGCTAAAGTTAATCTACTGGAGTTTGACATCTATTTTCCAATTTTAACCTGGATATAGATTAATCTTTCATACTTGGTATGCGTGGTCTGCAGAGTATATATATATATATATCATGTGTATAATAATAAAATCTTAATTAAATTATTGAATTGACTTAAAAAATGACCATTAAAATGCTATTAAATAAATAAAGTATGTAAACTTTGTTTTTGTGTGCCTTTGCTCTTTCATATAAAGATTCCTTGAGTAAATCTCCTCATTTAAAAACAATCTTTCTTCCTCTATTTACGAGCAGGACCAAGTTGAATAAATGCGTGAAGGTTGCAAATATTATTTTATATATATATGAGACATTTATAAACATTTTAAATATATTTATGTCTTTTATTTTTATTTTGGAAAAGTCAAGAAGATATTGTTTCGTTGACAATACCAACTTGACCCCGACAAGGTTTGAAACTTTAATAGAACCATTTGGGATTGGCGTTGATTCGTGAGCCCGAACACGGCGAAATGCTTACTAGTTCAATATTATTTGTTCCTTGTACATTCCATGAACATAAATCTAAAAGCCCGGGAAAACTTGAGAATAATATGTAATTGAGTTTTTGATCCAATAAAAACTTACGAGGTACGATAGTGATGCAATCGAAGTTATCCGGAACTTGTTTTTTTAGCAAAAGAAGCATACATACAAGGCTCCATATAGTAATGAAGAGAACGGTTGAGTCTTATAATGCTGTTCAGTCCTAAAAAATTATAATGAATAATACTAGTTTAAAGAAGTCATATTCCGAAGTTCCATCTATCTTTGTATGTATTCATATTATGGCAACAGTTTCTAAAGAGGCTGAAGCATATAATCCAGATACTTTATTAAAAGGCCAACTAGTCGAGTCTGATGTTGCTTATTCGGATATTAAAAATACTATAATGGTATAGCCGCAGCCACACTTAGACATAATTATCAAGTTTATAATGCATTACTTTGGCTGTTAAGAAATTAAAAGCTGCCATAACTCTTGTTCAGTAACATGAGGTTGAGTAGGAATCATGGAGATCTTTGGTTTGCAGATTACCAGTCGACAATCTCCCAATAAAACCCTATCTATATCTAACACGAGTCCTATTTCTAATACACATGCTTACTCTATTATATCATATGCGTTCTCCCTATTCCTCAGTATGGGGTTTAACCGACGGAAATAAAGTACTGGTTGATATGCGTAAGTCGTTGACGTATAGGTTATCTCATTCTGCGTTGTAAAACTCGGAGCATATCGTTAACGCTGCTAAGTAATTTATTAACGGTGACATATACATGTACATGGTATTAATTTCTATTCTCTACTCTATCTACACTAGATCAAATACTCAGCTAAAAACCAAGACAAAACCCATTTTAGTTCTACATATAATAATCTAATTATCAACTACTCATAATAACCATATATAGCATGTCACGTAACGACAGCCCAACCAGCAGGCACTATACTTCATGTCTACTAATAATTTATTTAAGTTAATCACTAACAGTATCTCACAGGATGAATATCATCCCTATACCATCTCACGGGGATATTTTTCATGTTTTATTTACCATCTTGATTGAAGTTAACAGAGTAGGATCCATCTGGCTTCTAATCGGAGGATATTGATTTGTTAATTTAGCATAATAAACAATATATATATTATACTTATTGGTGTGTTCTTTATGTATACTACAATGTCTGTGCCTCAAAACAATGCAATAGTAGCACTATAAACATACAGAGATACAGAAAGGTCACATACATGCCGCTACTCATAAAGGTGCAAATAGATACACAATACATTAGTTATAACATCATATACCATGATCATGATATGTTAGGGGGCTTTGATAGGGCCTACAGGTATTTATATTACCCACCTGCTCCATTTTAAAGTTGTCAAGACTCATTCCAAACTTCCCCAACAACGAGTTTCCCATTTCTTTAAGCTTACCTGTAGTTCAATGATAATAAAATGTCAACAATAATCAAATGTAATAAAAAACTAATGTTTTTTATTGTATTTGTACTACTACTAATGTATATTAAATCCCCATGGATCAAAATGTATGGGTATATATAATATAATAGTTTCACGTATATGTTAATCTTAAAAGAAACCAATGTAACATCAGAAAAAGAATAAATAATAGTAGTATTAGTAGAGATAGCAATAATAATAATAATATATATACATATATATATATATATATCAATTCAGATTAGTATAACAACTAGTTGAAACTTTCATATGTGATATAGGGCTAAATATATGAACCAATACAGTTGCAGGAGGTTGAACCTCACAAGGACTATTTAATCACATTACAGTAGTATAATATTTAATATGTATTTTTTGTAAACAGATAGATACGATGTTAATATTAATACACCCATGTACAATTCATATATATCTGCAAAACAATATCACTAAAGGTGCACAACCCTGTCTGATATCTAACAAATGACAAATGCATTGTATTATATATATATATTTACCAAGCATTTCATTCTTGAGGCGTTCATTTTTCTCGTTAATAGCTGCTGGTAGGCTACGCACCTTGTCTATAGCAACGCGACATGTGGGATCTAGTTCTACTACCTTCTTATAGTCTGAGCACGTACCATGACATGGCAATAATGTCAGAGGGAGGCATACACCAAAGAGGTTTTATGTACATATATGGTATAATATGATAGGATATGACATGATATGATGTAGTCTAGTATAGTATGGTATAGTGTGATATGATATGGTGTGATATGGTGTGATATGGTATTATATATGTATGAATGAATATATTTATCTCAGTCGCAAGGTACGCATTATATATAGATTGAACCAATCCCCCACCGTCTAAAGAGTCTTCGAGTTTATCAACGGCTTCATATGATTGGGCTCTACGGAGCAGGGCTTTAATATAGGTGGGATCTAGACCAATGGCTGGAAGAAATAATATATGTATATAGGGGGAGGGGGAGGGGGAGAGGGGATTAGTAGGAGCTAGCATGTTAATGTAAGGGAATAAACACAAAAGATGTATAGTCTTTATATGAATGACAGGTAAGATATAATCGCAGGAGTAAATGGCTCGCAATTAGCCGCACCAATAAAATCAGAAATTGTATATTACATTAGTATGAGATTGGCTCATTAGCCTAATGTAATGAAATAATAAAACATACCACTTAATTATCTAATTAAGTACAACTAATCCAATATGAATATAAAGGGAAATCTAGATTATAATATATATATGTCTGTGTGTGTATTTTGGCAATTTAAAATAAAATGGCCAACAGTACGGCATTTAAAAGATGACTATATTTATGATTGGTAGTTCGCGAACTGGTATGTGTAATATTTATACTGCTTAAAATATCATTAGATTGACATTACATTATACATCGCGCCCTAGCTATTAACTATATAAAAGTACATTAAGAATGTGTAGTCAATAGAAATTGTTTGCAAAATAGAGAAAGGCACTAAGGAATTATGGGTACAGGTGCGATGGTAGGATTGCATTATATTATAGTATTATAGTAGTATAGTATTATAGCATAATAGTATTACGGCATTATAGTATGATAGTATTATAATATTATAGCATCATATTATAATAGTATGATAGTATAATAGTAACATAGCATAATAGTATAGATAAAGTCACAGAATCACAGATACATATACAGTTAATGTGCTGATTCTATCCAAAGATCCTTCATTTATCAGAGGTAGTGCAAAAATAAAAATAAAAACTTATGCTATTCTGGTCTGCAAAGATCATGCCTCTCAATAAAATCGCTAGGATTGTACATATGTGTATACTATATAATGGTATATAGGTGTACACAATCAAGTGATTATCTATAAATAGATATGACCATATATGGCGGAGTGCTTGAACTTACCTTTGGTACAATCCTCTATAGCTTTCTCATGGGCCCCCTGTGAATCAATGACAATTGATCATTAAAGAGAATTCCATATATATATAATGCATGCCATATATGGTAATGCTTGAATATACTGCATTTGATTGAATGCAAATTCCACCATTAGACTCCCTCGCCAACTATATGCAACCAATCATCTGCATACATCCATATACGTATTAATTAACACTAAATTACTAACCAATTTCATGTGACAAGCGGCCCTATTAGAGTAAAATACCGATCTAGGTTTGTAATCCACTGGGGAAAGTGATAGAGCTTGGCTGTATAGCTCAATCGCATCGTCATAACATCCACTGCTAAATTTTACGTTGCCATCTTTCTTGCATTCTTCGGCCTTGACTTGAGAGGCCTATAGGAGACATATATAAATAGATATAGTGTGCATATATGTATGCATGTGTACAACTTGGCTAACAAATTGGGATGAGCGAGAGGAATTGGTGGGTGTGTAACTGGCCAATAGAAATGATATGCTTTGATTTATGCTTGAATGGTCTCACAATACTAAAGAATGATTGGCCATACCCATGCCACGGTCTATTATCACATATATTATAAGAACAATAGATATATATATATCTGGATTATTATTAATTATATTGGTGTAAATATGTTTATATACATTTATACCTATATATATCCACGTATGTGTTAGACTATCCAGTACGCATCGCCAGTAAACACTGAAAAACCATACATTTGCGTCATAGAGTAGTACAATGATAGTATGATAGTAAGAGAGCATGACAGAATAATGGTATAATAATATAATAGTATAGCAATGGCTTACTATAATAATAGAATAATATAGCAATGCAATATTACAATATCATGTACATACCTACCTTTATAACTCCTCCTCTATCCATGTATGACTCCCACCACAAATTTATCTAATCAATACTACTTAGCAACCACCCTTCTCCATATGGTAATAGATATATATGGATACATTTATATGCCCTACCCACCTCTATATCTTCTACGCTCATTCCCATGGTAACCAGGAACCTCTCATCTATGTCCTTTATGTCTGTCTTCTCCAATCCCTCTGTCACTTTATCTACCCACTCGCTCCCATGTGACGTCATATCTGGTTTCGATTGGGCAGGGTGAAACACTTCCTCCTCACTATCATTATCACTATCATTGATATTATTGGCCAAGGGGGGGCGGGTGTCTTGTGATTGCTGTAAGGTCATACTGTTAGTTATCCCCAACCTGTACTCATTTTCTATCCTTTATTCCACCTATCATATCACTGTATACACTGTGTGGTTCATATAGGAGAGAGAGTGGGTGTGATTGAATCAAGATATATAGATGCACCAATAAGAACAAACATTTATAAATAATATATAAAGGGACCATGTATATTGTTAATTTAAAAGATCACTAATAGAGTGTAATATATATAATAGTAATAACGTATGTTCAGTATTTAATAAAAGATTACATTGATAGGATAATTTTAATGTAGTGGCATGTCCAGCTATGTAAGACTTGATAATATAATATAATATAATATAATATAATACAGGATAATGTGATATGACACAATACAATACAGAAAAATACAATACAATACAATAAAATACACATGCAATACAATACACATACGACAGAGTGAAATACAATACAGTACAATACATTGCATCACAAAACAATAAATTGCAGCACAATGCAGTACAACACAATGCAAATACCATACTTACACAATGCAACACATCACATACGTAATAGAATACAAAATACAAAATATTGCAATACAATACAATAAAATACAGTGCATCACTATAATAATGCAATACAACGCAAGACATCACAATACAATATAATATAATACAGGTCATAGTTACAGTCCTTCCTTACCAGGGTAGGGATGTGTGGTGTGGTATGGTTCGCAACCTTTTCCAGTACCTCTTCCTTGGTAGTTGCCATAGTAATATATGATATTATAATGTATTATATTATATTGGGAAATAGTAATACATATATTAGTACGTATCTAATTATGTATGAATAACACGTACTATCATAGCATGATATGGCATGATATGGTAGGAAATAGGAATATACAGTTGCATAATTATTGGTTAGGTTAATACATGTTAATAAATACTGGTATTATAAATATCGTACAATATACAACAATATCGTACGCTATAATTCGACTAAGACTTATTATTCCACATATTATTACTACTACTATTATTATTATTACTATTACTATTACTATTACTATTAC
>NAOQ01000361.1:38475-75294 GCA_002751075.1 Ichthyophonus hoferi
TTATTATTATTACTATTATTAGTATTAGTATTATTAGTATTATTATTATTATTATTGTTATTATTAGTAATATTAGTATTATTGTTATTATTATTATTATTATTATTATTATTACTATTATTATGATTATTATATGAGTTAATTTTATTATGATATTATTATATTATTGCATGTCATAGTCAATATACTATAAAATAACAATACTGTACTACTTATATATAAGCATAACAACAGAACAATAACAATAATCGTAATAATAATTATATTAAGTAGTATGAAACATGACTTCAACAGCTCGTTTTAAAGCCGGAGAAAAGGTCTTATGTTATCACCACAGCCTAATATATGATTCTAAGGTAACAATAGTATGGTATATATGGTATATGTGTTGATAATGTATATTGAGAGAGAGTGTGTGTGTATGTGTAATATATATACCTATATAATATAGGATAATAATAATAATAATAATAATAATAGCAACTATTAAGATTATTACTTTCATTATTCTTATGTGTCATATATAGTATGATATAAGAATACTTGTAAGTATAATGCATAATTGCATTGAAACATATATTTACAGTTAGTTATACTGTTAGAGAGATATATATATAAATAGAGATAGATAGTGAAATATAAGCATGAGTAGACCTATTTTATACCCTGTATTAACACAGCCCTCTGCAGTGCCTCCAAGTGGAGCAGAAGGGGGGGTTGGTTAAATATCTGGTACACTATGATGGATGGAATAAGAAGTACGTGATAAGTGGTCTATAATAGACAAGCATTTAAATGGAGGGTGGCATTATAGAATTATGCATATAGAATTATACACTAACTAGGATTATAATCATGTGGTATCTATGCAATCATAGATTAGCATTAAAACAGGTGCAAATGGAAATGTTGATTCATAATTAAAGTTAAATATATAGATATACACATATACTTAGTTTGATTGAGAGGTAAGGTAAATTTATTATTATTTTATTGGTTTATTTGTCCAATAATCTGAATGTCATAGGATATACTGAGGAAATGAGCCAATAGTAACAAATATATTCTGACAAGTAATAGAATATATATATAATAAACCAATCATTGCTGCTTGTTATTTATGGATTGGAGATAACCTATGCAATGATATGTATCCAATTAGATATACTTTATACTAAAAAGTACAGATGTTTGCATGTTATTGGATTATATCTGTGTTTAATTTTTTCTTCAACACCCTCTTCCTCTTCCTCTTTTTCCCTCCCCTAGTTGGAATGAATGGGTAGATGAAAGTCGTATCCTGCACTACAATCCCGCCAATCAGGCCAGACAAAAGCATCTCCGAGAGGTACTAAGTAAAGAGAAAGGTAAGGTACACAAGAAGATCCAGCCAACCATTATTGAGAACGACCAGTCGGGGACCAATGAGAAGGCAGAAATGGAATTAACAAGTGAAGCAAAAGAGATAAAAGAGGGGATGCCAATGCTTCCGTACTCAGATGATGACGGTAGGTAATATAGTAGGGTATAGTAAATTATAGTAGGATATAGTAGAGTATAGTAGGGTATAGTAGGGTGTGTAATAGGATATAGTAGTATATAATTGGGTATAGTAGAGTATATAATATGATGTAGTAGTATATAGTAGGGTATAGTAAGGTATATAATAGGATATAGTATGGTATAGTATAATATAGAAGGGTATAGTAAGGTATAATAGGGTATAGTAAAGTATATAATAGTCTATATATGGTATGTATGGGTGTATGTATATATCTAACTGGCTACGTAATAAACATCATTCAGTCTATATACATATATGCACCTATGTATACACAGCAATATATGTCCATGCATATTGGCACTTATATACATGCTATTCATAATACTATACATGGCTATTTATAATTACCATCCCATTATATCATTCAATCATACAGTGCCTATTCATGCTACCCTCAAGCCAAACCAACCAATCGCCCCCCACCCTATGACCCAACTACCAATAAGCGACAAGGTAACAACAGCTAATCTTACAGGTCGACGCAAAGGAAAGAAGATACGATTGGATGATACAGCCACCAAGGTATGTAGTGAGATGAAGGCAGGTAGTAAGAAATTTTAAAAATTAATTAGAAATCAAATGAAAATAAAATTATTTTTTATTTTTTATTAGCAAATTAAAAAAAAGTCCGGAGTCTTACACGTGGTCTCTGAGAGCGTCTATAATATATATAGCTCTACATCTCTGCGTTTGATTGGCTTGTCAACATTTTAAATATTTGAAATTCATTTTAAAATTAAATTGGCCACGAACATATTGTGCATGTATAGCATTACACTTCTGGTTATTTTTATTGACTTTGTACTAACTTTTTTAATCGTTTCTATTGGCTTTATATTTTTTCAAAATGAGGTGCGATAGGTTGCAATATAGTCTATGCCTAAAGGAAGATACTAACATTAGGCCAATCAGAGCGATGCAATCATTAAAGATGTGAAATTGAACTTTGCGCCAAATCTTAAGGTGCAATTAGTAGACGATTGTGAATACGTCACTAGCCTTTTAAAGGTTATTTATCCTCTTTATCCACCTTTCTCTTCATTGTTTTATATATATGCACCTGTGGGTATAGTTATCTACATCCTTATTTATATATCTACCATCATCACATTTGTCGTTCACTGTGTACTTAATTTTATATTTTATAATTGGTTTTATATAAAAAATTATAAAATTTTAACTTTAAAATGGGACTATAATTGGTGTCTGTGATTTCTTTATTCGACTCTCTTTTCTTTTAAAACTGGGGCTGGAAGGTTACTGTGATATGATTGGATTTAAAAACTGCTATCGATCTGATATCAATAATCAATTGGTATAATTGCTGGTTAATCACTGGCTAGGTGCCAATCCCTCTCTTTGCAAAATGGTAAAATATTTACATTAAAAAACACCCATATGAACCTGCTAGTCCTCGTTAAAAATTATCTATCTCTTGTATTGGCCCTTCATATTTTTAACTTTACATGATTGACCCATATAAAAATACCTACTCTCATACTATCATATATACTGTCATACATATTCATATATACACACACATACATACATACGTACAGCTGGTTGAGCTACCTCGCCATCCTTGTGTTAGTGAAATTCTTTCAGACTACTGTCGACAATGTCTCCCCCAGAATAGAGGGTATATATAGTTATATGTGTATGTGTATATGTATGTATGTATATATGTTCATGTTTATGTATCTGGATGTATGTGTGTATATTAATATATACTGATTGGCATATGTATTTTTCTCAATAAGACAACTAACTACCTTACAAGGACAATGCCTACCGCCTACTAATGCACCCTATACCTATAACTATAACTCCCTGTAGGGAAGCACGCAGTGTGATGAGCGGGATAGAGAGTCTATTTGAAGCCTCTCTCGGCCCCATCCTACTATATAGGTTGGAGAGATGGCAATATAGGAACCAACTGGATAGAAAGCCTCCCCTACCATTGGCTAAGATATACGGCGCAGAGCACTTACTGCGCCTATTGGGTAAGGATCATATGTCAATTGTTACGTTTTTGTTATGTTATTTATATTGTTACATTACCTTGTTTACTGTTCTTATCTATATCCACCATTAAAACATAACCAACATAATTTGTTCATTGGTTATTAGAAAAATGCGTCATCTATATATATATATGGTAATTTTCTACTTTTTTTATTGTTATATACATATACCGTATCTACCATCTAATTCTCTATGTACTAGGCCGGCTCCTATTGGCTATTTTCCAGTTATAGTGTCTTAATTGCACCATTGAAATCATGACAGATGGTTAATTCGATTGGTTTGACCCCCATAGCATGCATAGAAATTCATATTTGATTGTCCCTAAGTAAATTAGACTTTAAGCCTGAACCAACCAGATTAAAGTTTTTTAAACTATATTTTTTATTGTCGTATTTATCCTTAAGAGATAAAGAGAGAGAAAGAGCCCCCGATCATATATATATATATTAATAAAGCACTCCCAACCAGTCAAAATTCCTGAGCTAATTAATGAAATTAGTCAAGGAGATGAGAATACTAATTGTATTTTACATCACGTGGACGGACTGCTCACGTGAGTGATCATTTCTATAGACTATATTTAACTTTATGTTCTATATATTATTATATTGTTCTACACTACTATCCTACCCTATTACCACACTACTGTTCTACCTTGTTACTACACTACTATCTTACCCTATTACTACACTATTATTCTACTTTGTTCCTACACTACTATCATACCCTATTACTACACTACTATTATACTATCCTATTACTTTACTACAATCGTACTGTCCTACCATACGTACACCTCCACACAAACCGTGCGCAATGCTCCTAACTATGACTTGTCTCTCCTATACAGATATCTTTCCAGCAAAGCCTCAGACCTATTTACTATGGAATATACCACTCCCCCTCTAGGTTATTTGCGTGTGGCTCTATACTAGGGCTGTAATAAATACTGAAAATTGGATATTCTGGTTTGAGTTTGAAGAAAATAGACTTCATTTATTGGCACATTGGTACAGTGATAATAGAAATCTGGAGTTTTACTAATATTGTGGATTATCTTAACCTGAAATTCTATTAATATATATATATATATATATATATATAATTTTAGGAAAGAGGGTGAGCATCTGGAAGATGGCATTACTGATGGGTTAAAATGTAGATGACAAAATAGCTTGGAAGGGTTTATAATTTCTGTAGCAAGCTTGTTAATTTCGAATGAACACATAGTTCTGCTGAAGTTCTGATAACAAGAGGATTATGAAATGATTGGTCCGATAGTAGTTAATTAAATAGCGTTCTCAACCAGGTAATATAATTTATCAGTACATAGTATGAGTACTTATATTAATGACATAATGAGCTAACGAGCCATCCCAATGAGATAAAAATAGTATTACATTATCGAGGTAAGATTAGATAAGTCTAGTGGTTCAAATGAACCTCTATGAATTGTATTAGACCATAAGAATCTTTATGATTAGTCGCATTTACATTAATAAACACAGCTACAATTAACTCCCGTGATAAATAAAAGTTGGAAAAGGATAAAAGGGAACGGAAACAACTAATATAGGCCCGGCACACCCAGGTATACACGGCAACCTCGCATGCACTGCATACGAATATAATACCGATAGGGACAAACACGAATCCACTTGTGACATAAAACTTTTCATTTATTATTAATCTTAACAATGTGATAATATATATAGTCTATTGGAGGATTAGACGGTACTTGCCAGCATATTAAAATCATCGTATTTTATTGTAATTATCATTTCTTATTGTAATGTCAGTTTTCTACCGGCACCTGAATATGATATGATAATCAGTGCCCAGACCTTTCAACATCTCAGGAGTCCGAGAACTGTTTACTAACATTAAATGTTGATAACAGTTATTATTTACTACATATAGTACCTTTTACTGATCGGTCCCATTGCGCATTAACTACATTAGCATCGATTGCATCAAAACATTGACTGCTCCTGAATTAGAACAGAAGTATCACTAGTACAGGCAGTTGCCCAGAGGATCTGCATACACGCCTTCTATAGGACCTCTACCACTTTAACTGAGTCTTAAGGACAGATCAGATCAACTAGCTATTACTACTGCTAACCCAGCAAGAACAACTGTTATACAGCATCCAATTGATGCCCCTGAAGTCTGTGGACAAATCATCAGAATTCCGGTAGATCGCCATAGGGCTTTGGACCAGCAGAAACCACTACTGCAACTTATTGCCCTACTGTACAACAAACCTCTTGCTCTAACCCTCCCGTACGTGGGAGCAACGGATTTGGCAACACAGGCACTACCTCTTGCCAATCCCGTTGCAAACCTCAATCTTTTAGATGTCTTCCAAAGAGAAACTACTAGCTACCCAGCTCTTCAACATGTTGACAACACAACTGGGCAACACTATAAAATAGCAAAACCGACAGCTGTCCAGGAAGCATGACCTTCTATAGAATACCAACAGAACCAGGCACCTGATATGTCAGGTCCCCAGATCATGGATACCAGTGAATCATCAGTGTATATTGACAGCTCTTTGCAACAGCAAGCATGCCTCCATGAGTCACCACACCTAACCACAGAGTACCAGGCTCAACTGGATACAACAAACCTAAGACATGACCTTGTACTCGATCAACTACACTAACTGATCACCCAGCTAGGACAAAGACTGACCATCTATGAAAGTCAGTCAGTGACAGTACCTGCCCACCCAACAGGCTCCACAGCAAGCACCACTTATTCAGCCTGTTGCTCCACCCCCCATGAAAACTATTTTACCAAATGGGCCCACCTCAAGTCCCTTGATGGAGACTTATCTGAGAATTGTTTTTGGTACTATGAGCTCCCACTTCCAATTCCTGCCTTATAAAGTTAACCCCATGGGTATTAATTTACTGCCCCGTCTAATACCATCCAACCCACAGCAAAGACTACCAAATTTTCCACATGTCCATCAATTCCCAGTCAACATGGACACTCTGGTCCTTAACAACACCACCAGGCATCCTCTGCTGATTGATCCCAAAAGAATCTGTAAGGCAAACAACAATTAGTTTCTACACCTTCTACTAATGGAGTAAAGACCTCTATGACCTCACCATCTATGGGATGTACCACACGTTACTACGATGCACCAATCATCCAGGAATGACAATATATTTAGGTGGCTGGTCCTCATTGTCATGATGCACGTCTGGTGCGCTATTATTTAAACCATATGGTGGAGACACCAAAATGGGAGTATTTCATTTTAGAAGACATGAATCCTCATCAATTCATATTTAGTAAAATAATAAAACTGGTCAAGGTATTTGGGGTAACCTCTGATAACCTCATGTAGAATGGAATGCCGATTTTTTTTATAATCAAGATGAAAAGAGGTAAGTTGGCCTCAACGTGCCTGACATGGCACAAACCTGCTGCTACCCAACTATGTGGAACAATTCAATCAAATGCATGATAAGCCATCTTAGCCAATACTCTCCAATTCCTCTATGACGTACCCAGGTATGATATCATAGTCACATGGTATTTATTCCTAATGGTAGATGATTATCATGGCCGTTGACTCCTATGAATGCCAAAAGAATTTCCAGACCTTGGATCAAGCCAATCCTGCTAACCACAAACAATATGTTCCCCCTACGAGGCCATATGACAATGCCACTTGAAAAACCAGCGACAGATCACATAACAACAAACACAAACCTGAAGGAAAGCCCAACAGCAACGGGATTTTTTAAACAAAATACAAATTCCACTGCGATTACCACCCTGGAGACCGCATTCTACATAACATAGTAGACTGCATGCAGCACAAAATTGGTTCAAATTGCAGAAAAGATATTAAGGAGTTACTAAATTCAAGACAACAACAATTGACCAATGTGGGAATTATCCTACTCCACAGACAATTTGCAAAATTAACATCATTACAATTGCACATGCAGGTTTAGCTGCGACAGTAGAAGGGTTTCCACAGGGGAACTACATGCTAGGCTCCAGCACCAGCATACACTTCTGCTCAACACTGGCAATTTTCACAGAGAGCACCCAGCTCATATCCCAATCCTTTTGGCTGATAGTAAAATGACCTTGGTAATGTCGACAAGGATCATTATATTGAGGTTACACCTTACTGACGAAATCAACATGTTAAAACAAGTCCTCTATGTGGAGTCGGCCCTGACTACTCTTTTCTCTATTTTTACCCTATATGAGCAAGATGTTATCACCATATTCTCAAATATCATACTGATGATTACGCTTGACAAACACATTTTTCCTGTATGATGACCTTGCAAGGATAGTCTCTACATCCTCAATGTCAATATTGTTCTCCCTTACACTTCTTCCTGTAACCTAATCACAGATAACAACTTGTACAACCCATCAGCCACAAACACAATAGCACATGCATTGTGGTACCACAAATTCATACATCCATCTAACACACGTCTTCAGCAGGCTCTCCATCACTACAAGAAACAGATACCACCAAAAGGACAGCTTGCCATATAATAACTGTTCCATCCCCGAGTACCCAAGTGGAGGTTCAAGTCTATACCGTTACGCTCACACGTCCAATGGAAAAAATATACAGTGACGTTATCAGTCCACTGAGGAACTCTAAAGCAATTACGGTTGGATTATTATGTTTATTGATAACCCTATAAACTACTCAACTGCATATTGCATGACACAGGAAAGCAACATTCCCAAGTGCTTCAGAATGTTCAAGGTACCAGCAGAATCCCTGCACTCATTCCTCAATATTGTCACCTTCTCCAATCAAAGATAAGAGTATCTTGATAAAGAGCTTCAAAGGTATCTTTGTGAGGAGGGCATCCCCCATCTTACCATCTTGTTGTATGTGGCATCTAACAATGGCCTCAGTGAAAGAATAGACTTTCAACCTTTACAGATGTCTTAGGCATCCCTAAATCAGGTGAACCTGCCATTGAAATTCTAGAGTTATTTTCTCAACATGACAATCTACGCTCACAACATGAGTGCTAAACTAGCTGTATCTAAACAAATGGCGCTATATGATGTATAGTACAAAAACTAGGGCACCAATAAGGATATTGCATACTTTTTTTGATGCAAGGTCTACTACTAATTAGATGACACCGCCATTAAGGAGTTCTCTTCAAAAAGATGGCTGGGAGTACTCCTAGGATATGATATTCTAAAACTTGAATGGATAATGATGTAATGGGTAGCATGTTGCATCACCACAAGGTGAAACAATATTTTTTTGAAGGACCGTTTGTCTATGTGAAGCAGGAAAATAAAATCATACAACAAGACTCCTTTCAAGTCACATGGTTGGACATCTGACCTCCCCATGGAAGAAGTGACAGCAGCAGAAGAGCCGACTTTGCGCCCATCATCATTTTTTGACTGTGGGATAGATTAATCCTACAATGTCAATACTGTGTTATCTAATCCTGCCATTCATTTACAACCTCAAAAAGCCCTAAAGAACTTTCCTTAGTCAGTGGGACAGATTGCAGCAGAATAATCCGACAACAGTGATGACGAAGTGCCTATAAGACAACAAATTATTAAAAAATATGCGTGGAAGAGATTGAAATATAAACCTCTAATGGCAAGTAGAAGCACTATATGCACAACACATATTGCAGTCTGCAAGCTGATATTCATAGCAGCATTGAGTGAACTTAAAACTGTCCCCCAATTAGAACTCCTTAGAATTTTGAACCCCAAGGAAGTCAAGCAAACCATGAGAGCACATGACAACATGGGATGGATTCATGTGATAAAAACCAAGATGGCTACACTCAACAAGTATGCTATTTATACATTAGTAAAGCAACCACTTGCAGGAGTTACATTCCTGTGCAGCCCATGGGTGTTCCACAGAAAACGGAACAATAAAGGACAAGTCATTGAACACAAGGATCCCCAGACAAATGGGGCATTGACTACCACAAGCCTTCATATCCTATGAGCTCGTTTGTAATTGTAAGACTTATGCTGAGCATAGCAAGAGCTTGTGGGTATGACGTAGCACAACTAGAAATAAAGGCTTCCTATCTACACGGCTACCTGGATGCACCCGTGTATATAGAGCAATTGCCAATGATTAAAGACCCAGTCCAATGGGGACATATGCAACCTAAGTAGAAGCCTCTATGGGTTTCATGTCTCAGGACTGCTGTGGAACAAAGTACTACACAGCTTCTTACGTTCCATGCATTTCTGTTGAAGTATTTCAGTTAATACGAGTGTTAGGCTGTATAATTTATAATGGCTTGTATGAAAACACTAGTCGTTTATTATTCATTGTTCCTCCAAATATATTGTAGCGTTTACAATGAGGCTTCATTCGGTATATATAAGAGTTAGGTATTAATTAATGATAGTTAATTAATTTTATTATGTCATTAATTATACTTAATTTGGACTAGATGCTTAATGCAGTTTAGCACATAAACTTACTATGGTTTAAATAGTGTTGGCCATTTGAACTTTAATCACATTTAGTAATAGATGTATCATACGATGTAGTGTTCATTAATTGGGTAAATTATGCTGACAACTTGTTAAAATAACAAACAAGGTTGATAGCATGATAGGTAACACTTAAGTTTGCTGATGACATGTTAGATAACATTTGGGTTGAGTACCTATTCAATAACATGTGTTGCTTAAACGACTTACCACCTGGTCAACCGGTATTGGTCATGAAACAACAATTATATAACCTATAAAAACAGATTTAGTCCTGACCTGATTTTTATAAGTTTTGTACAATAGCGTTTATATAAAAGACTTTAATCTTTTTCTGTTTTTTATGTCATTGTGAGACTTCAAAAGAGTGGAACTTTTACACCAACAGTTCCAAGAATTAAGCAACTGAATCGGGGTCCATAGCACAAAAAAAAGTAAAGGTAGAACTATAGTCAGACAGCAGCAACAAGATAATTCAAAGATTCTTTCAGAAGATCTTGACTTAAGTTCCAATGATAAAGAAAATGGTCAACTTATGTCAATTGATACCAAGACCGAATCTTCCAATTCAAACCTAGATTCTAACAATCTCTACCCTATGGAAACTGATCTCTGCCTGCAAAAATCACATGGAAAAGCAATTTTCATTTGTATTTGCATTTATGTTGATGAAATACTTATCTGCACATAAAAGGTCAAGGATTAAAAGTGATTCATCTACATGATTGTTTTTACATACCCCACCAAGTTTATAGGATTCTCCAGCTCCTTTATTGGGTATATGATTATTAAGATTCCAGAAGGATGCATCTTACTGTCCCAACGTAGATACATAATTGAAGTAGCTAAGGGCTATGCCCAACACAGTGGAAAATCAATGCAAATGTTCCTTCTTGCGGAACACATTCAATCTTCAAATAATAAAGACACAACACATACATCTTGTGACCTGAATAAATATGTTTTCTTCATCAGTTACCTAAACTGGATTAGTAAGTCCAGTAGACCAGAAAACACATTAAGCATAGTCTTCCTTGCCAGGCACCCTGCCAAACCCAATATATAGCACTGTGAGATGCTTCTACACCTCCTGAGGTATTTAAATCTGTAATCATCAAACCAATAGTGTACAAGTTTGGACCCATCAGTCTCATAGGATATTCTCATGCAGTCTTTTCAACAAGAAGATACAATGACTCCAAAAGTACCAATGACAATGACATCTTCCTGATCAAAGTATTACGTGATTGAAGCTCCAGGGAACAAATAATATGTGTAATCTCATTAACAGAGAGTGAATGCGTCAGCATAACTGCAATGACGCAGAAAATAGCATACATTGAAGCATCTAAAGATGAACTGGGTTTTGAAATTGGAGGAGTACTCTTGTATAGAGGAAACGCAAATGCTATAAGATTATGTAGCAAGATGTGTGTTTTCAAAAGCACATGTCACATTACTGTTCAGTTTTATTACATCAGAGAAGCAGTAAGTAACAACGAGATTGAGGCCAGGAGTGTCTCATCTGTGAATCAAGTTACTGTTTGCATGACCAAGCCATTTAAACCCAGATCATTCCAAGCAGTCAAAACACTTCTGCACCTGCAAACACAACGTTAGGCAAAAAATATCTTGGATCACGTCCAGGAAATGCCAGCATGGCAGCATCATCGAGTTAGCAATTCTTCTTTTTTCTTTTGGCTCTTTTTAACGTTTCAGCCAATGAAAACGGAAATCGTCACCCTCAACAAATATGCTACATGGACTCAGTTAAATGACCACCTGTGGGAACCACTACCCTGCGTGTTCTATAGGTATTCCATCGAAAACGCGATGACAAAGGGGAAATAATCGGACACAAAGCACGCCTGGTAGCCCAAGGGTCTTAAGAAGAAAAGGAGTTGGACTACCACAATATTTCGAGCCCAGTGTGCTCCTTCGTGACCGTTAGATTCTTGCTAAATATAGTTGGAGCCCGAGGGTATTATCTAGCGCAACTAGATATTAAAGAAGCTTATCTACATAGCTACTTGGAAGCGCTAGTTTACCTAGAGCAACCGTCAATGTCTACAGAGCCAGATAAACGAGAATACGCCTGCAAGCTTAGTCGAAACCTCTGCGGACTTCATGCCTCTGGACTACTTTGAAACGAAGCACTAGATACTTTCTTACAATTGGTATATGTCTACCCTTTAGAGACTACTCCCTGCTTACAAAGTCACACGGAAAAAAAGAGTTCATGTGCATTTGCATTTATGTGGAAGACATACCGATCTGCTTAGAAAATGTAGAGGACCGAGAATGATTCATAAAAGAAATTTCGACTAAGTATCCTACAAAACATTGGATTCCCCAGTTCCTTCCTTGGCTACACGATTAGCAAGAATTCAGAAGAATGTATCCTTCTATCTCAATGGTGATACATCACGGAGTTAGTCAAAAGCTACGAACAACACAACGGTCGGCCAATAAATACGCCCATTCTTGCAGAACATGTACCTGCAATTAACGAGAAAACACCACACCAGCCATTCGACCTAACTGCACATACCTCCCTGATTGGGTGTCTAAAATGAAGGTGTCTAAAATGAATCAGCAAGTCAAATAGACCTGATAAAAGCTTCAGTGACGCATTTATTGCAAGGTACTCCGCCAAGACGAACCTGGAGATGCTTCTTCACTTGTTAAGCTACCTCAACACGTATCCGGCAGAGACTATAGTATACAGACCTGGATCCATTAGTCTGACCGGCTACTAAGATGCCGACTTTTCAACAAGAGGATATAACAATGCGAAAAGCATCAGCGGGTACTGCATTTTTCTGGCCAAAGGGTTGCTGGATTGGAGCAGCAAGAAGCAAACCATTTGTGTCCTCTCATCAACGGAGAGTGAATTCGTTAGTATGGCAGCTATCAGAGAACAGATCGCTTACATTGCAACCTCTTTGGATGGACCAAGCTTCGACATTGGCAGAGAACCATTGTACGGCGACAACACGCGTGCTGCACGACTATGTAGCAAGACTTGTGTCCCTAAAAACACACGCCACATTGTTGTCCATTTCCACTACATCAGGGAAGTGGTAAGCAACAATAAAATTGAAGTCAAAAACGTCTCATTTGTGAATCTAGCTGCTGACTGTCTAACCAAGCCATTTGGACCCGGACCATTCCAAATAGCCAAGAAACTCTTACACCTGCGAACACAACCATAGACGATAAATTCTCTCGACGGCGTATGAGAAAACTTCAATATGAGCGCACCAATGTGTTAACCATCATTCCTTTTCTTTCGGTGGCACTCTCTAACGTTCTAGCCAATGGGAGAGTGTTGCAAGATCGCTAACCACAGATGAATAAGTAGGTTCGATCCAAGCCCAGATAATAAAATCAATGATTGTAACTCAAGATTAGTTAGTTGCATAATGATTTAATTGCATAATATTTTTTCCACCTGATAGATTGATTTGTCAATACATAATATGTGAGCAGCTACATCAATGAGGTAGCTGACTAAAACCTATTTTGGAAAAGAGATCAGTATGTAAGAAAGAAAAAATCAATATTAAAGGACCCGCTCACAGGTATCAATGGCAAACACGAAGTTGTCGTAGACACACACAAAAATACTTCGCATTTACTTATATATACGTAATACACACATCGATATTATAATGTCTAACCTACCACTGGCTTTCGTATACGATAATCAGTGTCCAGATCGCTCACCCGTTCGAAGTCAGAGAACTGCTTACTGATCCTAGATAGTGATAATAGTGTTTATTTATATAGCGGCATAGCTCCACTCCACTTAATGATCGATTATATTGTGCGATTTCCACATTTTCACCCAAGCGCATGAAAGCATCTATCCCCTCCACATTAAAACAGAGATATAATTATTACAATCAGTTATCTAGAGAGTTGGTACATGGGCCTTCAATAGAACCTCTAGCACAACAACCGAGTCTTAAAGATAGGTCTGATCAAGCAGCTATCATTTACACTGGTCAAATAGCAATAGCCACTACCAGTTGTACAATTGGAGATTCCGGCAGCTGTGTACAAGTCAATAGAACTGACACAGATTCTCATATACTTTCACTTACAAATATAAACAGTTGTCTTTCTGGCTTTTGGTAGTTGCATATATTAGCTACCTTACCCCTAGTATTAGCATACTTCACCAATAGCATATATCAATAAAGACTACTAGCTACACATGGAGACATCTACAAACTAAGTTCTAATCATCATCAAGGCCTATACACTTAACAAAAGGGTGATCAGTTGGCCACTCTCTATAAAACACCCATTTACTGAGACGTATGTGTTCCCTCTACACATCTAATTGTTTCCAAAATCAATCAAAACCTATCCAAACCAAACAAGTATGATGAAGCACTTTGATTTTTGCATCATTAGAAGAACAGTTGCACATGCCTTCCGTTGCTATCTTTATTTTTACCAATACCCAGTTGAGGTGACATATATTCAATTTCTCATATAGTTTGGTAGCTCAGCATCTGTTTTATTTTTTGGTGAACTTGGCTGTGTTCTTCCAACAGGCTCTGATTTTTTCTATAGGAAAAAGAAGCCTCCATGGCCTCAACTACTAAATTCAATTTTTCTGTAATTCTGTCTTTCTCTTATCAACTATCTGGTTTAGTCTTTTCTGTTAGTCACTTCTGGAAAAAGTTTACTGAAATCATTTTTGATCTCTTTCATAAGCTTGGCAATGAAGACTGGCTATTCATGCAATTAACAATCAATTTGTCTACTTGACAATCATTTGCTGGCTTCAATCCCAGTGGCCCCCAACACGCTTTTTTATAGAAATAGTTACTAATATATTCACATATATTATCATTCTTTTTGTCATTATCTGCTCTAGTAGATGAGAGAGATTTACCTACGGAGATTGTTAGAGATGTAGGGCATAATTTTAAAACTAAATGCACTTCTCCTTCCTCTTCCTATCATCATCTCTACATGAGTTTACTCTATTCTGTTGAAATCCATTCGGCTCCATGTATTTCTCATCTTGTTCTGGTTTTTCATTCACTGCGATCCCAAGCTCTATTAATCTTTTCTCCATAATCTTGATTTTCGACTGGTATTCATCAGCCAATGCTCTCTGTTTTGCTTGAAACATCAACTCATTTTGGTATAATACTGTTCTCAAATGGATTCCCCCACCAAACCTCTTAACCCCGTGTAGTTTTCGGTTCAAGACCGTAATTTCTTGCTTTTGCAATTCAATACGATCTAATAGACTCAAAATTTTAGCTTTTTGTCGTCCCACAATGGCTTCTTTCCCAGTTAAAGCTTGCTGGGCATGTTGAGTCATTAACACTGCCTGCCTCAATTCACTCTTCGCTTTGCGAGCATCTATCTGTGCCATTTTCAGATAATCTTTTCCCTTTTCTGCCCCATCCTTTTGTACTGACTCCTCTTTGTTAAGCATGGAGCTGGCTACCTTAAGTTTTAGCTTGAGGTCTGTATTTATTCTAGACAGAGCTGCATTTTCTTGCATGAGCTGCTCTGAAACATCCTGATAACCTTTTGCTATCTCTGCATATTCCTGCATCTTAGTTGTCGGAGGCTCATTATCAATCCCATCTACCACCTCTTCATTGTTGTCTGTCTTATCTGTCAGGGTCCCCATAGATGGAGAAGGCATAGGGACATCCGCATCTTTGACAATGTCAGGAGTTGTTTCCTCTGATAACCTTAAATCTTCCTCTGTCAAAACACCTGGGTGGTCATCCTCTATTTTCGTCTCTACGGTATTGGTACTGACTTTATCCACATCAGCTATCCGTACTGAACTCTGATGAGTGTCTTGGGTTTCATTGTTCATTACCACTATGTCAGTGCTTACAGGGGTTGCAGATAATTCTTTAGTGATGACGGACATACAGCTTTCTACAGGGACGGATAGTAATTCGGGTTCAGTAGTTATAGCATATAAATATTTGTTTAATTTTTCTATACCCAATTCCGCCATTAATGGTACCTTGGGTTTATTTTCCAGTGGTTCTTTATCTTTACAATCAAGCGTTACCACACTCTTCTGTGTAGTTGATGTACGCCTTGGCATAGAATCAACTATAGTATCTATCTCATCATCCGAATCTGAAATCACAATAACATCTGTTATCCTAGGGGAAGATTTGCCGCTAAGACTGGGACGGGGGCGCTTTGGGAAAATCAAAGTCTTGGGTTGAGGGATACTATTTTGGGCACGTTTGCGATGGATGGAAGGGTCTGCGCATCCTTCCATATTTCAGTGAATATAAATATGAATGCATATGTGAAAATATGTGCTCATTATACTCGGAGCAGATAGATAATATAATATATGTAGCATAAAAATATTAATAGAGGTGTGAGGTGTAAAATAATAGGTGAACTGAGAGGACAAAAGAGTATATTGTAAAATTAGAGCATTAACATATGCCTCTGGCTGCGTATACAAATAAGAGTGAATGGTCGGTAAAGTAACAGTTGTGTTGATGTTATATGAACATATTTTAAATCTCACCTTATATACAAAGTTATTCTAATATAATGAATATACTCTATGTGATAGCTTGCAATGATAGAAGCAAAATTCATCAAATAAATAATTATATATATAGTAAAAAAAAAATTGTTAAAAATAATAATAGGTGGACAGGAAACAGGTGGTGCAAATAGATAGTCAAGAACGGCCCTAAACCACTATTACATGAAAATATTACTATACTCATGAATAATAGGGGGCGAACATTACAGTGTAGAAATACCAATAAAACCATTTACGCTACTTATCGCCTAAGCTACTCCACAATAGTTCATGGAAAGTAAAAGAACCTAACCCCATCATTCCCTAAAATAAATATTTGTTTCACATACATAGCCCTGCTTTTAATACCAAAATACAGCCCATAAGCCTTGAGACATATACAGTACCTTGAATCCTGTCGGTCATTGTGGCGGTGGAGTGTGTATTTCCTTTCATTTTAACTTATATAAAAGAATTTTTAACATTCATGTTTTTCATTGAAAAACGGAATATAAAGTCCTGTTAAAATCACTGTTGAACCTAATTCAAATTTGACTATTTCCTATCCTAATACAATCTTTTCAGGATGGCGTTCTTTGCTTCTATAAAATATAAAACTGAACATACGTGCATGATTGCGTGTCTATATGATAGTGGCTTTATCTTTGTCTACACATACATACACATACATGCAAACTCAGACGCAAGCCCCAACGCTAGCTCTAACCATTCAAACCTTAATTATAACAATCGCAATCATAACAAAAAACTAATAATAGTTACTCAGGCAACTGACCGCTATGCTCCGACCCGACCCACTAGTAGTAAATTAAAAGGTCCAGGTTGCTCTGATCCGAAATGATCCACTCCACGTGACGATCAGTGTGATTATGGTTCGACTGTAGTCTCATTGTCGGGTTTGTTGTACTAGACGGCATTGCCTGATATTATATTCGTTCATTTATATATATATATAGAGATTTATATATATATAAATATATATATATATTCTGCCGGTCTTTCATACGCTAGAGTTAGTACACCCACATACATATTCTTCAAATATGCATAACTTACGTGAGCAGCGTGGCGACCGCAACAAACAAATGGCCAGCTTGAATGAGGCACCTCTGGAGGTGGTTCAGCTTGATGGTTTGGTAAGTAAATAAAAATTCATGTTAAATCTGTTCAAGTTTTATCATTGATGGAAGGATGAGTGGTGAGTTGAAGGGAAAGATTTAGAGGAAGGAAATGGTTGTTTAGAGTTTGCATTTATTAATTGTTGTGTCTTTTCATTTTAATTTGTTTTGTTAGTACGAGTACAGTGGAAGTAAAGCGATAACCTATACACTTCTACCTTCTTGCTTCTTGCTATCACTTGGTGGTAAATGGTTGAGTTATATTTCATATAATTTTACGCTTTCTATTGTTAATCTTATTACGAGTGCAGCAATTGAAACATCGATAAATACGCACCTGAGGTTTTGTTTTCCTAGTGTACAGAAGTTAATTCAATTACTAGAACACACATATTTTTTTTAATTGTGATGATTGTTGTTATATATACATATGTATACATATATTGGTTGGGTTTTATTCCATCCACTCTTATTCCATAGAGAATAGATCGCGTTCACAACAGTATAATTTGATATGATAGTTCCGACACTACTTAGCTACTAGAAAGGACTAGTCGATGTTGTTATGCATTATAAAGTGGATTAGTCTTTGATAGTTTATAGGCTTGGTTATATGTAAATAAAATGTTTCTTTCTATATAGCTAAAAGGCATACTTATTCAGTGGTATTTGGTTGCAGCTATGCATCTAAATTTGCCAATATGCACATCTTATAGCTACAGTCCTAGACACGTCAAGCATGTCTTTACACAATCCTATATCCTTTAAATTTCATGTTCAATCACAAGCAAACATTTCTTATCAACAGCATTAACCACATACACTAAGATGCTGTGTAACTGAAAATACTTGTATATCCACAGGCCGTGATGAAGATTCTGAAGCACTGCCGTGAGAGTCTCCCTGAACTAGTCACTGGCCAGCTCCTAGGTCTTAATGTAGAAAACCGCCTAGAGATTACTAACTGCTTCCCCTTCCCTAGTAGAGGGGGCGAGGAGGAGGACGACCAGGAAGGTGTGTAAGGATGATCTTATTGGTTACTTGGTGTTGTTAAATATATTTTTATTTGTTATATATATATAAAAATGCATTATAATGCATATGATTGGCACAGACTTATATGTGAATGTATGTTTTACATAGCTATAGGTAAGGCTGCGATAGGTAAGTGTTTGCATATTAATATGAATATATATATATTATGATCTACATCATTTTGAGATTATGTGGCTGGCAGTTGGATGGTGATGTCATTGAAGGTAGATAATTGGGCTATTCTGTTATCTGTTGACACATGATAAGGCATTATCATTGGTTCACTCTACTATTATATATTTATATCACCTTAAAATCATACAGCTATTTGAAAACTAATATTTTAAGCCATTCCCATTACCGAAAAATTCAAAAAAGCAAATGATAGGCAAGTGAGGGTATATATTTCTACTAATAGTGATTTAGTATTCTCCTGGTCTCTTAACCAATAGATATTTACAAGTAGTTCTTTACCTCTCTCCTAACTATCCTTTCCCTATCACATGGCAGGTGCTGAGTACCAGATTGAGATGATGAAGTCCTTGAGAGATGTGAATGTTGATAATAATACTGTGGGCTGGTACAAGTCTACCTACCTTGGATCCTTCCTGGATGCCAGTATGATTGAGACCCAGTTCAACTACCAGGAGAATATTGAGAAGGCTGTCCTGATTGTCTACGGTATATTATCTTTCTTCATAGATATTTAGATTGCATTGGTCTATAGGCTTAATCCTAACTTTGTTTGTCTTCCCTGTGATGATTGGCTATGTATCACCTGTTCCTTATCTATACATTACTCAGTTTCTCTCTTACTTTCTTTGACTGTAATACTGTAGAGGCATGCGTTTATATTTCGCTTCTCTATCATCCTACCTTCTTCTCTTTTCATCTATATCTTACTTAAGGAGAAAGAATCAACAAATGTGATTAGAGTTAGAGTAATAACATGGTTAGCGTACAGCTATGGAAGAAAATAGAATATATAAATGCATACCATACCTTGTGGCTATACTGTTAATTGGATTTATTATATTGTCTGTGAAAGTGTATAGTATTAATAGATTGTGATCTATGGGTGTATGTATCTATGTAGGCATGGACAATAGCATCAAACACATGTGTTGTAATTGATCATATATTCCATATACGTAACCTACACAGACCCCCACCGTTCTGCCCAAGGTGTGCTCTCTCTCCGTGCCTTCCGTATGACCAAGATTTTCTTTGATCGCTACAAGGCCTCCAATGGCTTTACCCCCGAGAGGTTAGTCGACCTGTTACCTTTATACTTATATCTCTGTAGCCACTAGCTGCTTTAATTAAATTACAATATAATATAACGTAATGTCTTTATTGGATGTCTCCACGTGTCGCGTATTTTCTCATTTATTTAATCCCCAATCATTTGGAGTATTTAAATGTGTATATATTTATAGCTAGTATGATATAATATAATGATGAAGAAGAGGTCAAAAATGCAGAGAACAGGCTTAATGAATAGCTAAGTACGTCCATTTAAATGGTACATATGCGCTAGTCGTGTGGATATATAGTATCATACATACATTTTATGGTGTGTTAACCTACCCTCTATCCATTAGCATCAAGAACCATAAGCTCACACACGATCAAGTGTTTGAGGAGCTGCCTATTGTTATACACAATGGTGCCCTTGTTCAGTCACTGTTGTTGGAACTCAACGACCCCTCTATGATGGTACGTGTTACTAACCTTTTCATTTTTTATTTTTTGCATGTATATTTTGATTGTTTTTACTTGTATTATCTTGGTTCTCCGTATCCATCAAATTGCTTTCTTTTTGAGTCTGGCTTTGTCTCACTCTTATTCTAGCCTGATCTATTATGTTTCTTGCATGCTAATATTGCAGTTAATGGGTTACTTTCCCCATACCTTTGATGTGTTGTATATAAAAATATATATCCCTCTCTTTATTTTCTTTATATAGCTATATTGTTTTGTTGCATTGTATTATTTCATATGGATAGTACTGGAA
Organism: Ichthyophonus hoferi; assembly: GCA_002751075.1. NCBI lineage: Eukaryota > Ichthyosporea > Ichthyophonida > Ichthyophonidae > Ichthyophonus > Ichthyophonus hoferi. The sequence goes on from NAOQ01000361.1 coordinate 59,316, forward strand.
AGACATGGATTCAATACCAAATCCTACGTGATTCCCCACTTACCAGTCATGCCATGTACTGGTTTGTGCACCTATATAGCAGATATACATTATATATGCTGATTTTTGATTGCTAACCCATTCCATGCCACCCACTTTTCCTACATATATAGCCTGACACATATGACCGTATGGATCTAGCTGTGCACCCATACCTCGAGAAGAACCTAGAGTTCCTGATCGAGTGTGGGGATGAGCTGAACCAGGAACAGAGCAAGTACCAGTTTTACCTTCGCAATGTCAGCCGTCAGCAACAACAACAGCAACAGTTCATGCAGCGCAGGGTATGTCTAGTATTTATTTGTTGGTGCATGTGGAAGACATTTATACTTTCTGTATGATCTATGTATTGTTAATGCCGAGTTCTTATTTGACGTTACTCCCCGTTAAAACATTGTTTTCTATTTAGTACGTTACAAAATCATAATAATAAAAGAGTGCTAGTGGCTCAGCCCTTTCCCTTGTCTAACATTTATTCTTTCTTTTTATCACTCTACAGCAACAAGAGAACGACAAGCGTAAGGCCGCAGGCCAGGAGCCACTCAATGATGATGATCTTAAGGACAACCCTATTTTCAAGCCTGTCCCTGCACCTTCCCGCCTGGATACACTCCTGGTGACTAACCAGATCACAAATTATTGCAAGCAAGTCAACGAATTCGCTAACGTTGCCTCTAGCAAGATGTTTTTGGTTCAAGGCATTCAGAAGAGAAAGTTGTAAATAGCGTTGTATGCACTATTCTTCGTCATGTATTGAGTGCGGCAGTGGTGTGACATACTTGTGATATAAGTGAAGTAGAGATAGGCAGGCATGTATTGTATTAGGCACATACATGGTCATGATTAGAAAGAGTCTAGTACCAGAGATCATATAGTCAATATTATGTATATACCTTTACTATATCTTGCATAAAGCAGGAAGGTGTACCTTCCCTTTTTCATTATCTGCCTACTCTGTCTAGCATATATTAGTGCACCGCGTGCATCTTATTTAAACGTTTTATCATGGCGACTACGCTGTGTACTTCCACTCTCATTTATATGCGCATTCTTCTTATCTTTTGTGGTATGTAGGGGAGGATGAGCGCAGATGCCTATACGTTCAACGGTTTATTTGCAAGCCAGGATTTTGGCTTTGGCAATACAGACCTTTGATATTTCCCACTGTTGGTGACACGATACATCTACTATGATAAATCTTTCGGGTTATATTTTAATAGCAACGCAAAACTATGTTAATTGGTTCTATTGATAATGAATAGCCTGAATTTTGGGGACCTGTTCACGCAATTGTATCTTAATGTGAGCGTAGCTCAATTTAACAGTCATTGAAGTCAATAATAGTACAATCCAGATTTCTCTAAACTAGCATATCCCAAACGATAGCAGGCAGTATGATGAACATTTAGGTTTAAGAACTATCAAAGTGATTAATTTTTATGAAAATGCAATGATACAGCCAGACATGCTATTCTGAAGCTACAGGCCAAGTTGTAGTATGAGCACATTGACTGGGTGATATGAGAGAGATGCCAAGCCTAAGCGATCGGTGAATTTTGGCGTAGATGCGTTGATTTTTTGTCATAGATATACCTGCCAGGTATAATATTATTATAGTAACCCCAGTAGCAAGATATGGTTGGAAATGAGGTGTCGTAGATCTAGGTCGTTCCACTAGACAATATAGGGAGCCTGGCTAAGGGCAATAAAGTAGTATGACGATTGCGTTAGGCACTGGAATGAACTGGCCAGGTATGTTTTATAAAAAAATTAATTGCAGGGTTTATCTAGCAGATAAAAGGAGGATATATGCCATGTAATGCTGATGCTTGTTAGGGGTGGTCCCAAGCCTCACAAGGATGGAGCTGCAAAATATATTCTTCAGACACCTGGGGAAAATAGAACTGTTGACGTGACTGTGAGATAATAAGGACAAACAGTCAGAGTGTAGAATAGACTTTGCTATGAGACGATGCGTTCTCCTTTACCATGAATATTGCACCATAGGCTTTTATGCTAGTAGTTCATTGTACGGTATTTGGGATATATTCTTTCAATTGTTTCACTTGACACTATGGCAAAACTCTCATCTGATATAAATGCCCCAGCTTTCACGGATAGCATTATATGGTTGATTCCAGATAAAACAGTTATCTGGCACATAGTCAACCTAATTTGGGAATGGTAAATATTTCGTTGAAACAGGAATATTTAATTATTTTTGGGATTTTTTTATATGGCTATAAACGTTTAATATTATTGGCAATTATTATCACACATGTAGCCTGGGAAAAGAGCTAGTGCAATCTGTTGGCGTTAAACGGCAATCCAAGATGATTGAAATTGAAGCAGCCAATGGTAGGGATCCTGCAACCATTGCTGACTTGCTTAATGATAAAAAATACGTCTTAGCAGATCTGTACTCCGTTTATGCAAAGGGATATATTAAAATGTTCCTTAATTCTGTATTCTCTCTCCTTCTAAACGAATATAGGTCACAGGAACGCTCGTGTCTACATATTATTCCCAATATGGTAGCAGAGAAAGCTTAAATAGTTTATCATGGTCACAAAACCTGGTAATTCTATTAAGTCAACGATCATCCATCTACTGACCTTTAAGTATGGAGACTCATTTTGATTGCATCTACACACTTTTTATCAGATATGCATTTGAACTATCAACATTTCCAGCTTCAAAGTGATACCATGGTAACGTGGAAAACAACTGGGCAACACCCACATATAACTCCAGCTGCCAGCCACCAGCCACCAGATGTCAGAGTCAGAGCCAGAGCCAGATCCAGAGCGAGCAGGAGCATTCAGCATACAGTGAACTATCTTTGGTTTTTTTAACATTAGGTGCCATGCCACAGTCACTTCTGATTACTATCAGGAATTGTCCAGTTCATTTAGTGAGGGACAAGCCCACAGATAAGTAGTCACCATGTTAACATTCTTCTCATATTCCTTTTTCATATTTTTTATGCCCTAGATAACATTATCTGCCTAGGCGAAGGCTGAGTGCTAAAACAGAAATATTTATTTGATTTGGATATTTCTTATATATAGTTATAAACATTTAATATTATTAGTAATTATTATTACATATGAGCCCGGGAAAATAGTTAGTACAATCTATTGGTGTTAAACGGCAATCAATCCAAGATGATCTTTCAAAATAGAACCAGCCAATGGTGGAGATCCTGTGAGGTCCAGATAGTACATTGCTTAGACATCCTGCTTAAGTCCTGCTGACTTGTTTAATAATAAAAGTATATCTTAGCATATTTGTACTCTGTGCATGCAAAGGGACACATTAAAATGCCTCTTAATTCGGTATTATCTTTCCTTCTAAACAAATATAGGTCACAGAAACGCTTGTTTTTCGACTTAATATTCCCAACAGATTCGTCAGATAACATCTAAGTGATCATGCGACAAAAAATAGCAGAACAACTCGCTCGGGAGAAATGAAAATACAAGCCCCTGACAACTAGAAGCGGTACTGCATGCACAACACATACACGATCCTGCAAGCTAGTGTTCATAGCGGTAGCGACCACGCTTGCAGCTACCCCCCAATCAGAACTCCCTGGAATTCAGAATCCCAAAGGAGGCAAGCGCCATGAGAGCGCATGATATGATGTAGTGTATCTGCGCGATGGAAACAGAGATCGCCACCCTCAATGAATAGCCATCTGGACCTTGGTTAAACAGCCACACGTGGGAACTACTGTCCTGCGTAGCTTATGGGTATTTCATTAAAAATGTTAGGACAAAAAACAAGTAGTCAGACACAAGACACGCCCTGTACCACAAGGGCTACAAGGAAAACAAAATGTGGACTATCATGATATTTAAAGGCCTGTATGCCTGCTTCTGACCACTAACCTCCTACTAAGCATAGCAGGAGCCAGAGGGTATAACCTAGCACAACTAGATATCTAGACTTCCTATTTCTATAATTACCTAGAGCATTGGTGCACCTAGAGCAATCATCAAGGTTTGTAAAACCAGATAAATAGGGACACGTTTGTAAATTAAGCCAAAGCCTCTCTAGACTTCACGCTTTTGGACTTCTATGAAACAAAGTGCTAAATGCCTTCCTACAGTCAATATGCCTCTACCCTATAGAGATTGATCTCTGTCTATACAAGTTGCATGGAAAAACAGGTTTCATGTGCATCAACATCTATGTTGACTATATTTTTCTGCTAAGAAAATATTGTTACAAGATCGCTAGCTACAGATAAGCAAGAAGGTTCGATCGAAGCCCAGATAATAAGTAAATTGATTCTTATCCTAGTGTGCAGTATATGAAATATTTTATATTAAGTGAGCAGTGTTAATTCGCGATCTAAATGGGGACATGGTAGTATGTCGTGGTAAGATCAGACTATTCTAGTGGGTCACTGTGGCCTATTGTGACTTGGCTTAGCTACTACAAATATTTATAATTGGCTCCATTAGAGTTATTGACCTTAGCAACTTGACGCTAACTAGGAAGTTAACACTGGCGATGAAACAAAGTATAAAAGAAAAGAAAGAAGTCAATAATAAAGACCTGGCTCATACATACGCAATGAAATGTCAAAAATACGAAGTTCTCGTAAGCGCATGCAAAAATACTTTGCATTTAATAATCACATCGTTATTGTAATGTCTAGTCCATCGCCGGCAATCACATACGATAATCAGTGCTCAACCTCTCATTCCGAAGTCCGAGAACTGCATACTGACACTAGATAGTGATAATAGTATTTATTTACGTAGGAATCGCTCTCCTTAATGATCAATCTCATTGCGCGATTTCCAGACTTGCACCCAAGCGCATCAAAGCATCAATCTCTTCCAGATTAGAACAGATATATAATTACTACAGCTAGTTACCTATATATGAGCCTTCTATGGAACCTCTATCACAACAGAGCCTTAAAGACAGATCTGATCATGCAGCTATTACTTATACTGGTCAAACAATATTAACCACGGCCAGTTGTACAATTGGAAATTCCGACAGCTGTCTACAAATTAATAGAACTGGCACAGATTCTGATATATTGAAATATTTCAGCCCTTACAAGTTTTTGGCCGAATACTTCACACTGGCTTGTATAAAAATACTTATTGTTTATGTAGCATTAAACCTCTAAATCTTAAGCAGCATTTAGAATGAGGTTTCAATCGGTAATTAAGAGTTAGACATTAACTATGATAATTAATTAATTACATGATGTCACTAATTATATTTAATAGGGACTAGGTGTTTATTGCAGTCTAGAACGTAAATTTATGGTGGTTTTAAACTGTGTTGCTCTTTTTCATTTAATCACATACAATGATTGATGATACGTACATGATACATAGCATTTAAAATTATCCTTTGTATAATCATTGGACAACTGGTTGATAACAACTTATATTAAGTATAAGACTGTGATAGTTCTAACAACTTGCCCACAGGCTTCAGGATCCCCAATTGTATATTTGGTAGTAGTTAATTTTGCTGGGCCAATGGTAGCTACTTAATCTGATCTGCCCTTTAGACACAGTTATTGTGGTAGAGGTCATATAGAAGGTGCATATACTGACTCTCTAGGTAACTGGCTTTAACTCTTTAACAATTATAACTCTGTTTTAATTCAAAAAGAATTAATGTTTTGATCAGTCTCATTGTACAATTTTCATATTAGCACCTAAGTGAATTAAAGCATTGATTCTCTCTTATTAAGAGCAGAGTTATAATTGTTAAAGCCAGTTACCTAGAGAGTCAGTGTATGTTCCCTCTATAGACCTTATACCACAAACACTGAGCCTTCAGAACACATCAGATCAAGTATCTATGACTACCGCTGGCCCAGCCAAATTAACTACTACATAATATTCAATTAGAAATCCTAAAGCCTGTGAGCAATTTGCTAGAACTACTACAGAATCTTATATTAAGTAAGTTCCAGAATGACAATATGTTGCTGACATCATATTGTCGAATAGGTAACTTGAGTTCCTATTCAATAATATGCTTATCTCAGATGCTTATCACATGGTCAGCTGGTATTGACCTGAACCAACAACTATATGGCTTGAAGTATTTCAGTCCCTAAAAATGTTAGGCTGAAAATTATATGATGTATGTTTTGTACAAAGGTATTTATTGTTCATGTAGCATTGTACCTCTATTCAATGGCATTTACAATGAGGTTTAGATCAGTAATTTATATTTATATATTAATTATTAATTAATTAATTAATTAATTACATAATGCTACTAATTATAGTTAACTAGGACTAGTTGGTTAGTGCAGTCTAGCACGTAAATTTACCGTGGTTTAGGTATTGTTGGTCATTAGCATTTTAATCATACATAGTGATTGATAATACATACGTGATACATAGCATCATCCTTTACATAATTAATTAAACAGATGTTGCTGACAACATGTTAGATAACAAGTAGGTTGGGTACCCATTCAATAATATGTTTTGCTTAAAGGCTTATTACCTGGTTAACTGGCATTAACCTGAACCAACAACAATAACCAGCAATCGCAGACTTAGTCTGGATTCTGATTTTTATAGTTTTGCATCATAAAAGTATTGTACAAAATACTTTATTCTTTGTCCGTCACGAGAGGTCATTATGACAGTATATAGAGTAGATATATATACTCCAACAGCACTAAGAGTTAAACGTAAGACTGCCATTGCCTCTGCAACCAGATTGGAATCCGTAGGGGGAAAAAAGAAAGGAGTGCAGCTCTCCACAGATTCTAGTGAATAAGAAACATCAAGGAATCTTTTGGAGGACCTTGACTTCAGCATGAATGAATCCGGAAACAGATGTCCTATGTCCATAGATAGTGAAACCGAATCTCCAAATACCAGCTTAGATTCTGACGTAACCAGCAATCACAGGCTTAGTCTGGATCTTGACTTCGTAGTGCAACAATAAAAGTTAAGTACATTATATATGCTCTTGTAAGTTGTAGTAATGACAGTTAAGTGAAAAGATATTTTAACTCCTCCTGTCCCATAATTCAAACGTAAGGCTACTACTGCAACTAAAACCAAATTAAGATTTATAGGGGAAATGAAACAACAGGTACAGTTCTCCTCTGATACCAGTGACGAGAAAATTTCAAGAAATCTACTTGAGGACTTTGCTATTACTATATGTCCCAAATCAAGTAAAGTAGAGGAGGGCCATTACATGGCCGTTGACAGTGACGTAGAATCAACATTTAGCAGTGAAAATTCTGACAGAAACTGTAAAGGATCAAGAGTGGTTCATAAACACTATTTCGAAAAAATATCCCAGTGAGTCCACAGGATTCCAGAGTTTCTTCCTTGAGTACACAATCATAAAGAATCCAGAAGGATGCATCTTACTGTTTCAATGAAAATACATAACCGAATTAATAAAATGCTATGGTCGACATGATGGATGATCAAACAACCACACCCCTTCTTGTGAAACACATACAATCTGCAAAAGGTGAAACCATACTGCACCAGCCATATGATCTAATTGCATATGCCTCCCTGATTAGGTACCTGAACTGTAACCGCAAATAAAGTAGACTCGACATCTGCTTCAGTGTAGCTTTCCTTGCCTGGTACTTTGCCAAATCTAATCTGGAGATGTTTCTTCACCTCTTAAGATACTTAAGCATGTACCCGACAGAGAACATAGTGTAAAAACCTGGTCACATCAGTTTTATTAGCTGCTTGAATGCATACTTCTCAAAAAGAAATATAAGGACTCAAAGAATACCAGCGGCTACTGTATCCAGCTACCACACAACATATTACATACATTTTAGTTTCGATAAAGGGACTAGGCTTCAACATTGGGAAAGTACCATTGTATGGCAACAGCATGAGTGTCTTACGACTATACAACACGACGTGTGCTCCTAAAAACACACATCATATTGCTGTCCATTTCCACTACATCAGAGAAGTGGCCAGCAATAATGAGATTGAAGTAAGAAGCGTCTCATCCAAGGATTAAGCTGCTGACTGTCTGACCAAGCTTTTCAGATCCAGACCATTTCAAACGGCCAAGAAACTCTTATGCCTTCAAACACAAATGTAAGAAAAGATTTTCCAGAATGTATCTAGGAAAACCCAGTATGGTCACACTGCTAAGTTATGATAAGTCCCATTGACATTGACAAAGAGCTATAATTAATACTCATGATAAACGTATGTCGCAGAAAGGATAAAAGAAACAGAAACAACTAGCAAGAAACACGGGTAATGACATTCAAACCATTAGAAAACAAAGCTCTGTATTTCTTACGTACAAATAAGATTTAATATTAGTATAAGTGGACATACAAAGTTGACTTGGTGTAGCTTTGCAATAATATTTACACTTCAATACAATCTGTACTAATCAGTGGTTAGTCATAGGTAGACCTTAAAAGATAACGTGTTCTGCGTATTGGGTATTATTTTTTTAAAATTATTTTTGAAACATTGCTTCATGCTACTCAACATGTTATGTTAGTACAAAGCAATAGATTACGTGTAGCAGTGGTTAGTTAATGGGATAGGATGCTTTTTGAGAAGAGCTAAAACTCACAATTGTGCTCTAAGAGTGGCCATCAAATTTGAAGCAATGAATGTGTAACAACCACTTGCATTATATTATAGCAGCACAGCCTGATCAGATTTTGAACCTCTTTAAATACAAAACCAGTATAATTTTAAGTAATGTCCTTCATTAATGAATAGAAAAACTGCTATTGATATTTCATTTCCACGTCTCCTACTTAATACTACTATACCGATAGCCATGGTTAAGCAAAATTATGCTTACCAATGAATGATGCACACCTCACTAGAACGTCCCTTAAAATAAAGTAGTACTGACTAGAAACACAAATCTTGGAAGACAATTGCACATCAGATAGTTTGGTATACATCCATCTCACAATTGATGCAATGTGTAAAAAAACCCAGTAAAGCGATGTAAAGAGATTCAGTGGACTGCTTTGCCATTCGAGACAAGATAAGTTGATATAAACAAATGCTGCATCAGTATTATATGTAGATTGGGCAAATGTACACGCTTGCTTGTGTTAAAATCGTATTGATTTTTTTTGGGGAGGTGGGGGGCAAACTCCCTCCCTAGGAGTTGCACAAGCACATACATCATTCGAGTATATTTCCAGTAGAAGACATTGAACCGATAAGATATATCTAATATAATATATAGAATGTGATTGGCTGGTTATCGCACACTTAAAATGTGGTTTCTTAGAATATAAGAGTCAATTCAGTCTAATTCTTCTATGTCTCTTCCTTTGTGAAATATTCAATATATACCATGAGAAACACCTGTCATCTGGAGAGACAATATGGTATTGTAAGATATTGTGAAAAGACTTGTCCTTTTAAACATATCTTTATTAGTAAATATAGTTGGCAGCACATACGGTATTCTTCGTTCTATCACACCCGTACGGCATTTGCACTGAAACTCAAAATCGACATAAAAAAAGGCATGAGTGCAAAACGCGACAAATAGGAAACATAATAATATATAAAAGCCGTGAACTGTCCTATGCTAAACTACATGCACCCAGCACTGACTATTGATTTAGAGCGTATCTAGAGACGCATATAAGTCCACAATCCAGCGAGCAGGGAGGCGTTGAGATAGTGCAGCAAGAACACGTCAAACAGCTTGCAGGCAAGGTAGTGCTCAAGGATAACTGGTATGCACAGGCTGTGCCAGTGGGAGAGAGGGCATTGCATGAGATGCTAGACATGGATGGCCAGGGCAAACAGACTTGGTGAGCAGATAAAATCACAATTATTCATACGAATACAATGTGATTAATCTATTACATACCAATATATATCTGTTTTTAATGTCGGGAAATGCAAACAAGTAGGGAGTAAGTGCAAAGGCCAAGCTGTGGGAAATATAGAGAAATAGCCTTATGAAAACAAAAACATAAAAAGACAATACAGCACTCGGTGCCTACCGACTCAATAGTAGCCATAGGTTCCATAAGGAGAAGATCCATATGATCCGTAAGTAGCAGGTGCAGGTGCAGCAGGCGCAGGAGGGAAGGAATAATTGGTTGGTGTAGAGGATAGGGGAGGAGAGGCAATTGGTGCACTATAGCCACTGGGTTGATAGGGCATGGGTGGGGGAGCAGCGGTTGGAGGAGGAGGGGCATACATCGCAGGGGGCGGGTATTGTGCAGGGGGGTATTGAGGGGGATATGAGGTTTGCGGGTACTGTTGCATAGGTGGTGGGGGAGGGTATGGGGCATATTGGTGATGGCTTTGGCCGGGGGTAGAGGTTGCGCCTTGGGCACGGAAGCGTTTGATGATACCTACTAACCAGCCACTCTTATTTGTGACTTTGGTCAAATCACTCTCACAGAACTTAGCTACAATATCATTGGCAACCGGCTCTGAAAATTGACCTAGTGATTGGATGACCTTGGCTTCAAGATCGTTTTGAGCCAAGAGTCCAGCCTGGTAAAGGGGTGCCAACCGCATTTGTACACTGTATGGTAGGTGGTTAAAGGCTGCAAGGTTGGCTTGGACACCCTGGGGCATGTGTTGTTCCTATAAGGGGAGGGTCCGGTTTATCAGTGAATTGATTAGACGATAGAACTGGGGTACGTATGGGTACAACAGAAAGATATATTCAATTTATAGCAGCGAACAACCAGCTAGCATCAAATTGAAAAAACTGAAAACTCAAATATATAAATATATATATTCACGGGTATTTATAATTGCATATGGCATACCTGTCTATGTATATATAGATATTAAGTAGTAATCAAACCACACATGAATCTAATTCTAATCTTAAACTAACTATATGCCTCACCTGTACCCGGCGCATAATACCCATAAAAAATCCTGCCTTGTTTCTGATGGTTGATGTGTCAGCCTCTGATAATTTGCCAATCGCCTCGTTCGCCCCCTCTTCATCCAGCGCCTTGAGTTGTTTAATAACATTGGGTCCAAAGTCACTCTCTTTGGCTTTACCAGTTTCATAGAGAGTGTTTAGTAGATCCTAAGAAATGTGAGTGGGTAGAGATTAATGGTGTGCATATTATACGTTTAAATTAAAAAAAAAAACATTTAATATGCGTTGACCCCTAATTATCATTAGACATTATGTCTTTTTGTATGTTTTGTCTGTTTAGTTTTTACCAAAATATCATAGCGTTATATATTTGGCGGTAAACAAAATGGGCATTACAATTGCAGATAAGAAATATCACATATTCAAATAGAAAGAACAGTCACTAAGATGATAACAAGACAGCAGACACATAAATAGCAAGCCAAAATGCATACTTGGTCTAACAACCCGAAATTGAACAAACCTGTACCTTTGTACTATCGGCTAGTTCTTCCCTCTTGACACCAGAGGCCTGTAAGAAGGCAGTCTGTAATGCATGACTCCCTAGTGGAGGATATGTCATACCTGTACCCATGCCCATAGGCATCATACCAGTCCCACCCATACCAGAGGGCCTGGCGTTACAGGCCATGTTCTCGGGCCTGGCACGATAACGCTTAAGAATACCAACGAGAAAAGCAGTCTTACTTCTAATACCATTCAGATCTGTCTCGGCATATTTCTCAAGGATTTCAACTTGTACAGCGGGAGTAAAGTCGCGCATGGATTCAAGAACATTCTTGTCTAAATCATTGCGCGTTACCTGAGACAAATATGACGGCCTTATAAGAAAAACATCAAACGGAAACTACAATCCAGTTTAAGTGCCATTTTGCATCTCTAGAGGTCTTTTGAGAAGAGATAGATACAATATGGAAATAGAAAGCATGAAAGGAAGAGACACGCACTTGACCTTTGCTGTAAATATAAGAAATCTTCTCCTTGAGAAGGGGTGTGAACCAGTCTGGAAGGTCACCAAGGTCCTCCTCTTCCTCCTCCTTGACATCTTTCTCTAGCTTTGTTTTATCCGGCTCATCAGAGGTATAATCTTCCGTTTTAGTGGCTTTCACAGCCTCCAAATCTACATCATCTTCACGAAGACGCTTGTGTGTTGACTCTGAATCACACATGCTGATGTTCTGCATATATAGAGAGCATCAGGACGTTAAGTAAACTATTGCGCAGGGAGAATATAGATACAGAATACAACTCTATTATTTAACAGGAATAAAATATGGTGTAACTTTTTGAATGCCCAGCCGAAGAGCCAGTATCATACCAGAGCCCCTTTCTCTTTTTGCATCCATGGTTGAGCCGAGCTACTACTAAGTGTGTTTTCTGACCAAAAGTTGAGAGTGCCGGTTGAAGTATATAATGATGCTATAGTTATGTTGTATTGTTCAAGAATTAGCGTATATTGCTGTAAATTAACGCCTCATACACGCAATATGTGTAACGGTAATACCATTATAGGTCTTTTTAAAATAAAAAAAATAGGTTATAAATCAATATATACATCAATATATAATTGACAAACTCAGAAAAATTACCTATTAATAATAAATTCTATGTTCATTCATGACTTAAATATAAACATATTTATCTCGTTTTCCTCCTCAGCCCAGACAGTAACGTTAGTGCATTCATCCCATTAAAACTGGCACGTGTGCTTATAAAAATTAAATTTAACTAATTAACTGATTTAATTTACCAATTGGCTAGTTTTATTTGTCGAATAGTTGATATAAAGCATATCTTACCATTCCATTTGCTGCTGCTTATACTGGAGCTACTCACTAACAGCTTGTTTGATGTACAAGTATGTTGTCAGCTGTGACTAGGCTCTCTTACGCAACCAATTCTATAATCTATTAACTGGAGTTATATAGAATATATAAATTTTGTTGCTTTTGTCTTTTCTATATTTATTTTTATAATTTTATTCTAACATCATGATTTACTCATAGGAATGGGATTGTCTTGGCTTTCTAATAATGGCTTACTCCTTCCCTGGGCAGGCCATATAAATATGCTAATATATAGAAGTCCAAAAAGAGTTGGAAGAGGCTGTAAGATTACCAATAGGTTGTGTTCAATTTTAATTAACTACAAATGAAATAATGACTATCTCTGTTTTATATTTCAATACTCGGCCTCTATGCATACAAAACGCGCTTCCTAATGAAAACGAACAATTATTAATACTAAAGAGTGATCGAGTATAGGTGAATAATTTATATAACGAAGGACCTTGTTAACTCGGCGTTTTAACAAGCGTTTTTATTTTTGAAGAGTTGAATTCCCACACTCCTACTTATTTGGTCTGAATTGTATTTTCTAAAGTTTTACCGTGTTTTTATTTGGTTTTAGCAATTTCATATCGATCGCTCCGATAAAGTTCTGTACAGCCCAGGCAAAAAAATTTGTTTGATAATTCACATTATCCAAGTCGGCCGCTGAGAGTATCTTATTTGAACAAAGCTACATGGAAGTCATTCTCCTCATTTTCGTGTGTAACTTTTGCACGTGTAGCTAGCTAGCTTCAGCACGGGAAAACGGGCTTGTCTTGGAAACATGTGCCAAATCTAACGTTGGCTATTAGCCATTTAGATATGATCTTATATTATTTTTGGATATGAAGAGCCACTTTAACATAGTTACGAACCCACCATTGAAATCATGTCTTGGTATATTTAAAGTGACCAGGTTTTGAAAGGGAGTCTCAGGACATCTTCTAACTATGTTGTAAGTAACAACAGTCGGTGGGATGGTAGAAGAATTTAACGGGAAATAGAACGTAGGGCTTTGTATTAAATGATAACCTTAATGGTATTAGAGTGCGAGGCTGCCTGGAAAATACCTAACCACGTAGTATTAGTTTTACAATTTGCTGACGTGGAATACTTCTATTCGTTCCAAGCGTTCTCAACTCTCTGCCACTATTATTTATGGCTAGGTATATGGATCAACAAAATCAGGTTTGCCTACTCATTCAATCGGAATGCCAGCTTAATCAGGATACCACATTCCTCTTATTGGTTATAACATCGATTTAGCCTACGCTTAAAGCAACATCATATCATTTAATGGTATGACACCAATGTTGGTATCATTTAGTAAAGTAAAAAATACCGAGACCATACCAAACTATTTATGGTACAAAGCTCCAATCCCATTCCAGAAATGCACGGTTGTGCCATTGTAGATAAGTTGGAAGTCAATAGGAGAGTACATAAATACAACAGTCCTTTGTAATATGAACGGAAAGGATACATATGTAAATGTTGTAAATAAATCTATAATTGGAAGAAGAAAAAAACCACAAGTGAAAATGTCCTCACAGTAGACCGTTATCTAAAATTTCAAATCGGTTAGTTAATTGGAGGAAACGGACTACATAAGAAACGTTTGGTGGTGGATATAAAGGGGATATAGAATACCAGGACGTAAAATATGAATTATGGGGGTTTTCGATCAAAAGGCTAATTTTCCTTATCAAAAGTAAAACTTTACCGATCAAAAGTAGATTTTTCCAATTGAAAAGAAATTTTTCCCCATCAGGAGGAAAACAAATATATAAATTAAAAAAAAATTACGTTTTTTATTACAGTAAACTATTGGTTCAAAAAATTGATACTGTGATATATAATATAGTTTTCAAGAGATTATAATTCCTTTAAAACGAAAAGAGTAACTCAAAAAATATTTTAATATTTACATATATATAATACATACATAATCACTCCATAATACAATTGTTTCTTTTCTTCCCGCTTTTAATATATATTTGTTTTCCCTTTAATTGGGAAAATATTTCTTTCAATTGAAAATCCCTCGAGTTGCCATTTCCTTAAACCATGATATAACTATCTTACTGAAATATCTTTGAGATAGAAACTGGGCATAGATTTTAGGAAGAAAGATCTACCTTGCCAATAACTGATGTGCCAGATGGCATCAAATAATTAAATGTTGTTGCAAGTTAACAGTGAATTAACCAAGGGCTCAGCCAGACTAACACAAATGTTAAGTCTTGATTGGAAAGGAGTATATCTATAAATATACATTCAGTAGTGCTGCGTAAAAAAGACTTCGGCAACACACGATGTGATTTCTGAGCTAGGAGTGATGACTTTCCTCTTTCATGAGGCTAAGAGTAAATCTGGAAGATCAAAATATTAAACAAATTTGAATAAAAAAACATCTGAAAAGAGAAGTGAAAATTAATTTCAACCATTTATGCGAAAAAAAAAAAAAGAAAAAAAAAAAGACCAAAGGAAATAGGCAATTGTCAATTATCTACCAGAGGGCGTCTGCAGACCACTTTTCTGCGTCTGAAATATACAAATAATAATTATACTGACTCACATCTGAAAATCAAGTTGGGTTAAATTGGACTATAGAAACGGAATAAATAGTTGCCTTCTGAAAATTACACATTTGTGTCAGACTTAAGCCAATACAGTCGTCTCTTGTTTACGAAGTATGCTTTCTATTAGAAGCATGTCATAAAAGATACCTTGACACCTTTGTTCAATAAAACTTCAACTTGAATATTTATTTGCGAATTGCATTTATTTTGTCTTCTTGAAAAAGCCCAACAAGCGTCTTCATTGAGTTTTCCAATACTTAACATCTGATTCCAATAATAGCTACCTCACCCCTGGTTACATTTTACGTTTCATAGGACTTGTAAGTATAGTTATTCAAAAAAAGAATCACTGAGGACGTATAGCCTACTATGTTAGATCCAGTGAATTAGCCGATAATCATGATATTAGAATTCTGATTCATGGTTATGTTTGAATTCATTGCTTCGCTCTATTGAATCATTTCATCTGTATATAGTTAGTAGTCTTTTTATTTTGTTGGTATTTTCCCCCCACCCCCCAGGAGTGTCGCAAATATCTGCGGGGGGGGCCCCTCTACTATGAACTTTTGTTTTTTTTTATACTTGTTTCTCATCATATCTTGGCTCTAGTTTTACTAT
>NAOQ01000362.1:10399-27577 GCA_002751075.1 Ichthyophonus hoferi
TTGTAAATCATATTATATTATTGTAGATCACATTATATTATTGTAGATCACATTATATTATTGTAAATCACATCATATTATTGTAGATCATATTATATTATTGTAGACCATATTATATTATTGTAGATCACATTATATTATTGTAGATCACACTATATTATTGTAGATCGAGAGAGAAAAAGAGGAAACCATATAAAAATTTAAGGGGGAACTTCATAATTATATATTTTAATACGTCCAAATGATTGGTCAAACAATATAACTAACAGACTAGCTCATGCTATATTATTTATTTAAATATAGAGTATAAAGCACCAACTATTGGCCATCATTAAAAATTAAAGCATTTAAAAGTAGTGTAGACAACCTTATCCATAAAGAGAAAAACAATAAAAATATAATAAAAAATAATAAAAAGAATTATTATTATCATTATTACTAATATATAGATATAGAAATAGGCACATTCCCAAACTTTTAAATACCTCTTGTAATTGGTGTTTGATCAGGCTTCTCTTCATTATAACTGACAGAGATTTTACTGCGACCACTACGGCGTACCACTGCAGAGAGAGAGTAAGGGCAAGTATAGAAGTATATAAGGATATAGATAATACTATATAAGGATATAGATAATACTATACATGGTATAGATAATACTATACAGCCATACAAGAAGCAATTGCTATCATTACCTAGTATATTCTCACAACATCTATAACTTATACCCTACCTACCTTTATAGTATGCATTGTGATTTGCAATAGTATGGTTGGTATGCACAGCCGGATTGAAATAGATTAATTGGTTTTTTTTATGTAGTATGTAGTAATACGAAGTGGCTAATTGAATATCAGCTAGACAGAGTTTCGTACTATTGTGTTATAATTTAAATAACAGAATTCATTGGATATATATTTCCTCACTGATATAATTTATATTGCGTTTTTAATTTCATTGGCAGACAAAACAACGAGTAATCTGTTACAGATGCAAGAGAGGCTTCTGGCTAGAAAAAAGGCTAGATTGGAGATATAAAGATAATAGCATTATTAATGAACGTAAGCATAATACATAATATATAGTGCATAGTGTATATTCTATATTCACATATACATCATATTATAAATCTTCTTGCATAAATGGTATGTGATTTATTCCCTCATCTGTCATGGAGCGCTATATGCAACCACTCGCTATTCAAATATCACATTGAATCTATATAAATCCTTTTCTGTGCGACCATAGGTCTAAAATCATGCATGTAGCCCAGTTACCTCCAATGTCTTCCTCCATAGTATTATCTATATGGGCACTCCCGATTCGTCGACGGTGAGGTGACTTCTTTTGATTGGAGGATGGGCTCACACGAATTTTATCCTGCCACGTCTCAGGTTGGGACTCTGAGGGGGCCAAGAATTTTGTTTTTATAAAGTCACGTGCGAACCATATCCAATCAAAAAGGGGTACTTTTATGTATCGAATCATGAGAGACGTTCCTTTATGCCAAATCATGATTGGGTGAAATTGCATAATACTTAACGATATATCATTTGACTGTGAGTGGTCTATTGATTATAATAAAACCCTAGAAAAATACTTAATAATTACTGGTTCGCATATAATAAATATCTATATGAACTAGTGAGAGGTATCCCTTAGTTTATATAGTCATTTCTATAGGATAAGACAGATATTTTAAAAAACGGATATACTATTTTATGTACCTCTTGGCAATCTTACTACATAATATGCATCCAATCCCTACAACTCAAGTTTAACATTTTAAACCAATCACTTACCTGGATTAGATTTAAGTGAATTTCTCTCCTTTACTGATTCCTAGGTGGGACAGCGCAAAGTATTTAATTGGTGGAATAAAATATTTTAATAGAAACAGCAGTAACATTCATCCAATCAATAAAAACACATTGCATTGGTCGGCGATGACGGCAATTAATTACATAAACCCGAGCGCGACCAACAGAAAGCGAAAATAAATATAAATACAATCCAATAAAAGGGTATATATAGCCATTTAAATACTAACGAGAAGTGATTGGTTGAAGCGCCTGCGTAAATCAAGGCCAATGCAAAAACAAACACAAATATACCAGTACTACGTATAGTCATAATAGGTATATATGCATGTATTTGTGGATACTATGATAACCTTACACATATATATACATATATAATACCCCTAAACAATATATTTATATGCACTAAATATATACTATATACTATATGCATAATATACTATATATATAATATACAATATATATTATATACCATACATGTAATATAATATATACTATATATATTACATATGCAATATACTACGTATATCCTATATACTCCATAGATATATTAACACATAATATACCTCACAATCCCCAGTAGACGAATCTATGTCATCATCACTAACCTCTTTTTCATTCTTTCTCAATTGGTCTATAATCACGTGTGATCTAGGCATTGTATAAAAGTATTTATACCTATATATATATATATGATAGTAGAATAGTAAGATAATAGAATAATATGGTAGTATGGTAGTATAGTAGTATAATGGTATGGTAGTATAGTAGTGTAATAGTATAATAGTATGGTAGTATAGTAGCATAGTAGTATGATAGTACGGTAGTATGGTAGTATAGTAGTATAATAGTATGGTAGTATAGTAGTATAATAGTATGGTAGTATAGTAGTATAATAGTATGGTAGTATAGCAGTATAATAGTATGATAGTATAGCAGTATAAGAGGATAGTAGTATAGTAGTATAGTAGTATAGTAGTATAGTAGTATAGTAGTATAGTAGTATGGTAGTATAGTAGTATAGTAGTATGGTAGTATGGTAATATAATAGTGTGGTAGTATGATATTATGGTAGTATGGTAGTCTGTGTAGGTAGTTAGGTAGGTATATATGTATGATTGACAGTAAGCATATATATATATATATATAATTGTAGGCCTATAGTGTTAGCAATAATTACTGGCTGTGCAATAGCAACTTTACTTTATTAGATATAGTATATCTGATTATTATGACAATAAGGAAATCTATTACAGAGTAAGAAAGGATATATCAATATACAAATATTACCACACCAAGCAAAACAGTAACAAAAAGTGTAATGATTAACTATGAGATTATATAAACACTACATATAGTACATAGATGTGAGATTATGTATACTCGGACAGGTGAAGGGAGCAAGTAAGGAAAAAGACATTACTAAGGATAATGAGAAAGAGAGAGACATTCATATATTTAGATAGACGTTAAAATATATATATATAGATGAATATAGGGTTCTTATAATAGTAAATTATGAGAGGAATATATTACAATACCTATTAGGACTTAAAGGGGAAAAAAACTGCTATGTCCAGCTACATATATATATACCTAGAAGTAAATGTAGATGTGTATAGATGTAATATACTATTATTATAGTAATCTATACTATGATATGCATCGTCATGTATATTTTAATATATTATAAAGGAAAGCCTGTTGTGCATAAGCAATAATATGATTGGTGTGATAAGAATATGGCGGCAAAATGGACCAATAATAATTATAATAATAATATGAGGCTAAATTGATTGGATTGCACCAATGCGTGAATAGAGCGAAAAGTACACTAATGTGATTATGAAAGTATTATTGTAAAATAATATATATAATAGTATCATAGTACCATACTATAATTAGTACAATAGTATAATAGTATCATAGTATAATACTACAATAGAACAATAAAACAATTGTATAGTTGTGTAATAGCATGATAGTATGGTAGTATGGTAGAATGGTAGTAAGATAATATAATAGTATAATATAATAATAGCAAGAGAGTATAGTAGTATAATAATAAAATAGTATAATAGTACGTATGTAAGTAGTTATGTAGGTATGTATATATGTTTGTATGAGTGTATTTATGATAGTATACATATGACAATGTATTTGCTATTACATATGATATCATGTATGATGGTTTGATGGTTTGGCATGATAATATGTATGATAGCATAAATGATGGTAGGATAAAGTATATATGATAGCTTTTATATATGATATTATCTATAATACTATCTAAAATTACACTTCATGGCAACCAGAGTATAAAATGTAGTTAATATATATTTCTAATAATATAGCGAGTATATTAATTTATTAGCTCGTCCAGAAATTTATAATAATTCGGTAAATAGTTGGATAGTATTAATCATATAATTTTGATTATTAATTAAGGCTTTTTTTTTTTTTTCTCTTTTTTTATATTTTTTTTATATATATATTTCATATATTTCTTGTGTATATATTAACATACGGTGGCCCGACCTACAATTATTTGCAAGATAATTGGTAATAAAGACTAGCATATTACCAAGATGGCGTATTTAAATTCTTTTATTGATTATTTGATAACAATTATACCTTTTAATCTTCAAGATGAGAATTTTAATCTTCAAAATAGGAATTTTAAACTTCAATATGTGAATTATCAAAATATTCATTAAAAACCTAAATAAAAATAAAAATAAGGTAAAAACAATAAGGCCAACCATTATTTAATTAAAAACTAGCATCAAGTTCTAGAGAAGGAGCAAAATATCTACTAACACCTGAAATGCAGTTAATACAATCCACAGCCTTCACATTACTTATTGCCTCAGACATTAACAATTCCAATATTCTTAGTCTATGTTTGGAAACAGAGAGATTTTTACTACTATTTTTAAGCAAAGCACAGACTCAATTCCTAGAAGCCATGTTTTTCTTAAAATGGGCCTTAACTTTTGACCAAATTGTTTCTTTAGGATTCAACATTGGGCTATGGGGTTCAATCCTTAAAAAAAAATTACTCTGAAACTTGGGTTCCAATACAAGGGTCTCTATTTGGCTATGGCAACTTACATTATTAATAACAATAATAGGAGAGCCATAATTTACTCTTGCAGTTCTAAGACAAACTCACATCCAGTCCTGAGCAGCAGCTTTTCTTGTGGCAGCGCCTTAGTGTATTTCATAATGTATAAGCCCCATTGTACTTATACAGCCAACCATGTAAGCATTAGTCCCTCTTGTACCGGCTGCAAGAGTATTGACCCGTAGATCACATAACGCGCAACCATCACGGCGAGATATATGCAAGTTGAAATTAGTCTCATTCATATATAATATGGGTTTTCCCTGAAACAGATATTCCAACACCTGCTTTACGTAATCGCGTCCCTTTTCTTGTTAACTTCAGAATTGGCTTCCTCGGGTTCATTTCCTGCATATTTAACAGTATATAATAAAAATTTAAATGCTTGTTAATTGCCGTTATGAAAACTGCTATCACAAATTGGAAAAAAAAAGTAATCCTACCAATTCTTTAGAAGTTATTCTCAAATTACTCCCAATACAATTCTAAAAAATTACAATGCTCTTCCGTAATTTTCCTAAACCAACAACCACCTCTGAAGTATTCTCGGTCACCTCAAGAACCCATCTATATGCGGTTTTTTCTGGTATGGAGAGGTTGGCTCCTGAACTTTTCCAGTGGCTCCTGAAATTACATACTACAACTATCTAGGTTCTTTTATGCGAGCACTCATCTTGTTGGGCTTTTGTAAGGCGTGACATGAGCTTTGTTGGGCTTAATTTTGATTAATATTATTTTTTAGGTTAATTTTATCTTTGCATAGCTAAAAATTCATCTTGGCTTTGTTTTTGGTTTTTATGGAATATTTTGGTGATTTTCATATTGAAGTTTTAAATTCCAATTTTGAAGATTTATATTCGTATTTTGCAGATTAAAATTCTCATTTTGAAGGTTAAAAGGTATAGAAAGGCTGGTAATTAAAAAAAAAAAAGGGAATGTAATAAGACTATATACTAGTGACTGACATAAAAAAAAGATATGCTTGGTTGGGAGCTATGGAACAACTAAAACATACAAGCAATGTAGTCATGGTAACTAATTTGTTCCTTACCTGATGTTAATATTAAGACTATTATATCTATTACATACCTTAAATACAGTTTATTGACTTAAATTTTAATAAATATTAATAATTTGAGACAGGCATACAGTGCTAATTATATTATTATCATTAAAATACTACCAAGTATACCTCACTATGCGATCTATAATATGGTGCATTTCTATTATTTGCTTTATCTTCAATTAAAAGGTCTTCTGCACTTGTAATTTCTTGAATAAATAATATACTTGATAGATCACCTTCCATGTCAGACAACTAACTTGGTGTTGCAACTCAACATTTTTTTACCCACTAGTTTGCCCTAATAATCATATCGTAAAATTTATTTGCTTTGCATTCATTAAAATTAAAAATACGATGTCAGTGGCTTTTTAACAGGAAAAGTAGTGAAGAACTGCATAACGCCTACTCGGTTTATCAGTAATAACCGGAAAAATCATGGACTGATGTAAACAATAAAACGCGTACAGACAATTGTTTTGGAGTTGACTGTATTTTCATTCCTCTGGTAAAACGAGAAAAATAGTAAATTTTATCTAATTTCTTCTTTATTATTCTATTCCGTTTTTTAAAAAATATCTTCATATTGACTTTTCATTTATTATTGTGATCTGCCGAATTATTTTTGGGATTAGTCAAATTATTTCCGGGAACCTTCTCGTGATCTATACGCATTTATAAGGAGAGTAAATATCAAATTAAGAGAGGTTTAAGCATGTCCTTTTACATAAATGGAGTAGAGATATGAAAAGATCTGTTTTATTATTATTAAACAATTCAGCAGAACTTGTCTTAGGCAGGATATCGAGGGAATGAGCTATCTGGATCTCAAAACATTTGATCTGATGATCTGAAATGGCATTGTAATCTGTAATATTTATTGCATGTGAACTGCCTAGTCTTAGTTTTAGGCCATTATGTGATTCTATCCCATTATTTTATTGCTTGAATTTTAAATAAAATCTTTAACACCAATCACAAAATACCAAAATGCCTATTGATAAAGTTCCTTAAATGTAATGGGTTGACTATAATTTTATTAACAGGCTAACTGTATAGGGTAAACATTTTTATCTATTATTATTACTACTATTATTACTTCTATTATTATACTATTATTACTACTATTATTACTACTATTATTACTACTATTATTACTACTATTATTATTGCTATGATTACTACAGCATTGTAGGGTAGTGTGCGTTAAGAACTAAGAGCCACAGTATATACATATACAGTATACAGTACATTTTCATTAGTTGCTATCGTTAGACGCTCTCGTTAAACGCTATAATTCTTTTTCTTTTCTATTCACGACACGATGTGCTAGTATATAAACTAAGCATTACTCAACTTTTTTCTTTTCCTCACGTTCTTAGGGGACGTAATCCCTCCCATTACATTTAGTGTGTACATAACCCAATAGAATTAGAATGCATTAGTGGCCCCATCTTGAGCAATTCTATCATAACTATAAGCTTCTATATTTTAAAGTAGAGAATTTTTCAATATGAGTATTTCCTCCGGCGACTTGCCCCCTCCTCTCTATGTCCTCCTACCGGCATTGTACCGAGCTCCAGCGATATTCATTCTGTTTCTTTTCTTCTTGGGGTTGAACGTTTTCACATTTAACTATTACAAGGTGGATTTTCCTCTCATATTGCGAATGGGTAGTGATGAAATCCTACAAGAAAAAGAGATATTTCAATCAGTGATGGTATTGTCCTCCTTGCTTGGCTCTAGTGTATACCTCAGTATGACCTATGTAGGTAACCACTATGTCCAAATTGCTGCCCCGTGTATGTTTTATACATTGTCTCTTTATATGCTTTTGACACGCCGACAAGCCTTCTATCACAGAAAGCGGCAATTCCTCTTGAGTGTCTTAAAGCGTATTGTTACTCCCATCATCACTCCTGGAGAGCGTGTGTTATTTTCTGAGAATTTAGTTGCTGATGCCCTTACGTCTTTGTCAAAAATATTCGGTGACTTTCAGGTTATGGGTTGCATCCTTGCAACTCTTGCAATACATAAGGGGAAGGAGGAGGGCCAGACAGCTACATGTTCCAACTCTATCATCTTACCCATGATAGTTAGCTTACCGTTTCTCTTTCGGTGCAAACAATGTTTCATTGAATATCGCGCAACGTATCTTTTTTAAAGTTTGTCTATGTCTGTGTGTATATGTGCGTGTGAGGGGTGTGTATAGGTGTGTATATATGTGTATGCGTGTGTACGTATGTATGTATGTGTGTATGTATATGTGTATATATTTATGTTTGTTTGTATTTATGTATGTATATATGTATGTATGTATACAAGAATGTATGTTTGTATATATGTCTGTGTGTATATATGTATGCATGAATATAAGTATGTGTACATATAATCATACATATGTGTGTGTACATATGTATTCATGTCAAGGGTAACTCTACAGTGATCAGCTGGTTATTAGGCTTGCAATCTTCATATGTCTTTATGTTTCTACTAGCACACAACCATGCAAACACATATAAGTGCATGGGTGCCAATTCACAACAAGAAATGATTTAAGGAGAAGAGAGAGAAAAAGGATAAGAAATATATACTTGAAGAGAGAGCCTAGATACCCACTCCCTCATCTTACTCTCTACCTTTTCCCTCTCTTCCCTTCTTCCCCTTTCCATATATCTTTCCTTAACCTACACTCACAGCTCTCTACCTAAAGATCTAGCCAACTTTATCAAGTACTCCACTGCATTTCCTGCCATTTGGTCGTCCCATCTTCTCCGAACCACGGAGAACGAGCGCATGTTAGGCATATGCATAATATCGTGTTTCATCAACACCACATATTCATATATATGGGATATATTTATGGACTGGGGTTTGGGTAATCCTTGCTCAGTCCACTTTCCACTAAGAGAGATACTAGCATACCCGAAATGGTGGTATCATGTTGCTATGTGTTTTGACTTTATATTGAGATATGTATGGATAGTGCCACTTACTAGACAATTGAATTTAAGCTCGGAATATCAGATAGCTTTGTTTCAGGCTCTTGAGGTTGCAAGGAGGTATGTCTATATATGTATAAGTGATGTACATATACACCACATGCACAAGCATACATATCTACATACACATAAAAACTCGCATAGACGTACATATATTCACCTCGCATTCTCATTTTCGTACTGTGTTCTACTATATTTTACATTACATTATAGCCTATTATATTTTACTATATATTAAATTATATCTTATCTTATCCTGTCGTATTCTATCCTATCCTATCCTATCCTGTTATATTTTATCCTCTCCTCTCCTCTCTTATCCTGTCCTCTCCACTCCTATCCCAACCTATGCTATTTCAGACTCGTGTCTTTTAACACACATCTCCCTCTTACCTGTCTCTAGGTCAATGTGGAATATATTCCGGGTGGAATACGAATACAGTAAGACACGTAGCTTTACTACTCATCTTAAAACTCCAAATCACTTTGACCTACCCAAGAAACAGGCTGTTGGTAGTCATTTAGCCGAGCTATTAATAGCAGACACCAAACACGAATCATAATTATTATTTAAATTTATGAACAGATAACTTATAGGACAAGGTTTGTCTAGTGTGATTACCATGGGCATGGGATAGTAAATGCTGGTGTAGGGCCTTAAGTTAAGAATAGAGGTTGAAGATGTTATGTCTGTATATATGATGGGGTTTCTGATAATGTATGTATATATATATTCATTCTATACCTTTTACCCTGATGTTTGTGCTGCGTTGATAAAGAGGGACCATTCATACACGGTTACTTGTATTATATAGTAGAAGATTGACATAAATTAGCATGCCCCTACACATATATACACATATTTAACCATACGTATTTTCTATTGGCTGCATGTCATTAGTAACTAAACTGCTAAGGTCTGCATGGTTTTTATTGGTATAATTTAATTCCTTGCACTGTGTTTTAATCTTTACCACATTATGTCGTAATGCGCAAATTCATCCATGTTAGTATGTATATATGGGGGTGGATCACATCTATAAGTATATATATTTATTGTGAATCACGCTTCTTATATAGTGTTCTTAGTTGCTAGGCATTACGTGAGTGTGCCATGTTTAAATTGGTGGTACCATCATGCTCACCCTCAGTATTATCTGTAGGTATTCAATGGTTCAAGTTGGCCAATTCTGGATGTGCTACCGTTCCGATTATTAGAAATGAATAAGATCTTCATTATGATTGGTCCATGGTACTGAGATCTATCTGCTATCCAATCGCTTCCTGGTATTAATATTAGTCTAATAATACTTTCCCACTCTTCTTTTTTCTCGCCTTAAGCCTCTTCATCCAACTGCGTACTTACATATGTCTTTGTATTTTTATTAACCGCCGACCATTGGTCGTCACGCATGCCATATATAGTCTGGACCGTATGGTATTGCTAGTGCTTGAATTAGTTGACGCTGTGATGTGAGTATACGACCTATAATACTTCTTTTTAATGAGTGTCTTTTTATCAGTATAGCATTTATAAATAACTATCTCATCAATAATAGTCTTAGATATGTACCGTTAGATTTATTGTACTTTGATAGATAAGCAATTTGTAGACTATTATAATGGCTTCTATAAACGGTTGCGTGCATTACCCCTACTGGTTGGGGGGATTGTACCAATCAAAATAATTGTACCACCTATTGTATATTATGTATTACCATACTGAAGCGTTCGTGTGCTATCCTAACCTATAGCAATTGTCAATGCTATATGATATGACAATGATAGATAGGATACACAAATTATCTCAGTATATAATCATTATAGAACTATATTGACGTACAATGCAAATTACACTAGGATAGAGACAAACATTTTTTATAGATATGTTATGTACATAATTAAAAAGAAACTCGGGCCAATAATAAGACGTGCATACGACTAAAATGGACTTTAGTTAATACAAAAGACTAATAATAAGATAAACATATAATTGAAAGGAACTTGAACCAGTATAAAGGGCCAGTTAAATAACATACTTATAATTCAGAAGTAGCCTAATCCCATTAGATGTCATGCTGATAAATAAAAGACAGCTTTGACCAATACCAAAGACTGGTAGCATGTCATGATTATAATTAAAAGAAACTTGAGCCAATAAAATAGCATGCATATAATTAAAAAACAGTGTGGGCCATTACAAAGGACCAATAGAACGGCATGCTTATTAATATAGGAACTTGAATTAATATATAGAACCAATGAAACAACAAGCATAAAGTCTATGATATAGTGTGTGATACTTAACCAACTACTAAAAGATATATATATATAACTGAGGTGGTTCTAAACTTTGGCATGAAATAATTGGTACAAGGTGTTCTCGTACCTGTTATTATCCAATATATTTTTTCCAGTCAAACCAAAATAGATATGTACTTATCACTATCACAGTGTTCAGTGTTTTAAAAATAAGAGCCTAACAATATATATATCTACTGCCTTTACTAATGTAAAAGAAAAAAGAAAAAACATTAAACTGGACTGCCATTTTATGTGTAGTATAAATATATAATATGTCTAGGTCAAAAACAACCGCTAAATGCTAGTCGGGGGGCCACTAAAGGTAAAATAACATCAACTTTATTATATAAAATAGGTTCGGATTCCGGATAATAATTTCCAAAAAAAAAAACAGCTAAATTCTATTTAGTTTTGAACTAAATTTGTCATAAAAACAGTTATACCATCAGTTAGTTAAGTATGAGTGGTCTCGTAAAATGTAAAATGGCACAATAATAGGCGGATGTTCAATGAAAACCGGGTAGTATACGTCGCAGAAATAGGTGTATAAATTTGTAAACTTCAACGCACCAATAGACTTTCCATACTATAATTCAGGCCAATCATCACAGTCCACCCCATTACTATGCTATTTTCGCATCCACTCATGTGCAGCAAGATAATCACAATAAGTTCTAAGCCTATCAAAAGTGTCCCTAGTCATGATAACCTGAACCAGCCCCATCCCCTCATCAGTAATGGGGTCCTCGTCCTTGTTGACAGGTAAGGCTACAGCAGCAGGGAATACAGCATCTAATGTATTAGTCAGCAGATGTGTAGCGGCACGTATTTCTCCCTCTTGTCGTTTTTTCTTTTCTCGATGTGCTCGCACATGTCTGGCTCCGTCGATCCTGTGAGTGTTGATATGTTGTGTGTTACTATTATGTACTATAACCTACTATAACCTATTATAACATAATATCACTTACAATTGTGTACTATATTACCTACTAGAACCTACTATAACACAGTATTACCTACCATTATATACTGTAACCTATTATAACACAGTATAGCACATTATAATCTATTACAGCGTATTATAACCTACTAGACCCTGCTACTTTACTAACCTTTTTTTACAAAGTTTTGACAGTTCGTCCAGATCTAAATGCTGATCTTCGCCTTTCGACGAATCACCAGCACTGTGTGCGTCATTCTCTTTCCTATGAATATACATACAACCAGGTTAAAGATAGATAGATAGGTAGTCAAATAGATATATAAGTAAATAGATTGATAAATAGATAGGTGGGTAGGTCAATGGGCAGGTAGATAGAGAAGTAGGTAAGCAGGTATGTTTGCATATGAAAGAGTATATATGTAACAGCATGATAGTACATTTATGGGGAAATATCTCAATACCTATATATGAGTAAGTGAGATCTAATCAATAACCACTCTTCTTCGCATTACACCAATAAAAACATGCTCACCTATGTGCATTTCACAAGAAAGTAGGCAAAGGTATCAAAGCAAAAAATGATTGGTTTAGCTAAGCAATAAAATATGTGATTGGTTGAAATTGCAAGGAATATTTAAAGATAAACAGGAATAGTTAAGACAGTATGAAGAGAAACATCACATGTATATATATACACACATACTACATGTACATATACATACACATACACAGGCTTATATACAAACATACACATAACCATGTATATATATACAAGGATATACCCTTTCTCATGCTCCCCATCCGGCCCAGTCGTAGTTAAGGTTGACGTCGTCGCACCTACCCCCTTAGTGGTGCGGCTATTTTTAACGTCTAATGACATAGGGCTGCGCTTTGGCTTCCTTGCAGCAGTGGTTGTAGTGGTTGGAATAGCAGCAGTAGAAATATGGGCCTGTAATATTGTACTACTAGGGGAGTTGCTTGGCAACGGTACCCAATTGGACACCTCCTCCTCCTCTACGTGTGTCTGACATTCCATTGGGCCCCCTTCCTCTCCCTTTCCTTCTAATGTATGCCCAGTTTCCATATCTAACCCCATTGCGAGCTCCAATTCTGATTCGGTTCGCGGTTCGTAATCAGGCTCCGATTCGGGTAGTGGTATATATTCGTGATTCAGATCAAGCTCAGTTTCAAGTTGTGTGGTTGGTACTAAAGGCATGGGAAGAGATTCGGACTCTGGGCCAATAATAACACCAGATTGCATCCTGTCCAATGAGAATAACCAAAACCTGTGTGAGTATATATATATATATATATATAGTGGTCACTAGTACCAATGCTATGCTATATAGGAGAGGGACTTACGTATGTGCCTTCGGTATGGTTAGCTTCGGCATGGTAGGCTTCTTAATCATTTTAGAGGCTAGCTCCTCGTCTACTTGTACTTTCCGTTTAACACTGGGGGCAAGGGGTTAGAGTATGTAGGTAGGTATATATGATAGTATGATAGTATGTAGGTAGGTATATATGATAGTATGATAGTATGTAGGTAGGTATATATGAGTCTATATCTAATAGGTGTGTGTATATATAATAGAATAGATATCGACGGTGAGAGAGATGGGAATACAATTAACACACTAAATAATAACAAAATCCTAGAATACATAGATTAGTAATACTGTACATATACATTAACCTATAGAATCATGCATATAAAAATAAAGCCGTTAAACAATTGGTCCGTGACTAAAGAATAAACTATTTATAGGTGAAAGCGTAAGTAAAAAATACAATTATTAATATTATAATGTGCAAAAGGGACATTTATAGCATTAATACCAGACATAGTGGAAGTTAAGAATGAATAATAAACAATAAAACATGTAGATTAGCAGCGTATATAATAGTATAGTATGATAGAATTAAAACATACCAGAATAAATGCACACGCAGAGACACATATATGAACAATAAAACACAAGCCTGCATGTACAAGAAACATCAAGGCACACATACTTGCAGGAAAACCTCGGCAGTAACACGCACATACATACACACATGAATACAAAGAGGTTGAGAAATACAATACCTAACCCTTAACCACATACACAATCAAGAAAAAAACAACTACTTGCCTACCACTACCTCTTCTCCGTATCTCCCTCTCCTTCCCTCTCTCCCTCCCTGAATATCACTTACCATCCACACATTATATGTTCTCCCTTCACAATAAATAACATGAGCCACTCTCCCTAACTAAAACACAAAGTGTAAACCATCCCAAATAGACCTCTCCCCTCCTGTTACCCTTTCTTAGATCCAATACTACTAGCCCTAGTGTCCTGTGACACAGCATGGCGTTCTATCTTTACAGGGCCTATGATGAGGTCTAGTTCCTCATCCTCTTCCTCGTGAGAAGAGGGTAAAAGATGGACCCCTTCCTCAGGGAAGGATGATAGGGTGCCCTCCATGTTCGCGTCTTTTTTGAAGTGATGACAGATGAATCGGTGCCGTTTAGTCGATGTTTCCTCTTTATATAGGTAACATTGGTGTCACTATTTCACTTTACATTACTTTTTGTTCATGCGCATAGGCAGTATAAAAACGAGCAGGAGTGTGATGTTCCTCAAATAAGTTAGTGCTTGACAATATTCGAACCGTTACAGTTAAATATTTTAAATACAAAAAGTAATGAAGTAAAGAAGTAAAGCCATAGGGTATATACCCCCCAGTAGATATAACCCTGCACTATAGTAAAGGTAATAATAGTACGAGTGGTAATGTAATAGTGGTATACCTAAATGGAAGGAATTAGCCACTAAAAATGACAACATAATATTAAAATTATTAAACAATTTATAATTCTAAATTAGGCAATAGTATTTAGCATGTATTTATAATAGCCAATAACGTGATAGTGTATAGTTGGTTTATCGAATAATAATAAGTATTTCGCATTAGTAGACAGAGATAGGTCAAGATGATTGGAATTATTTACTATTAGTCGCTTGCATCACTAAAAAAATATTCGTGACATACTTTTCCATTAAAATACATAAAAAGATATGGGTAGGTGTATGCATGTATAGTATAGTAAAATACAATATAAACTGATATTATATTGTATAAGTAAAATATTTGAATATTAACTCTATAGTATTGATCTAGGTATGTTAAAGAGGTCCTACATCATAGACATTTTCTCCTAGCGTAAATATGTGAGATGTACATGTTTGTAAACCCTTAGAAAAGAAATGGGTTATGCTCAATATATAATCATTTACTAATTATTTTCCTGTCTACAATTATAACCATGGCTATTATATAGTGCGTAATAGTCATTCATTATGGTACCAGTGTCATTAATATATCTTGATCCATATATATATATGATGTATAGAAACCATATAGTTATCTGTAGGACCTGCATTCATATAAAGAGAGAGAGATGGAAATAACGCCATTCTCCATTTTAAGTCTATTTACATTACACGATCGTCTAGACGTCTAGACATGGTTACATTTAATGTGTCACGTACTCTTACTAACATGAGCATAATTCGAGTCACTGAATGTCTACCTATAGAGTAAATATATTATATTACTTAGACAACTTGCTACGAGATCGTTAGCTTGGAAGGAACAAATGTTTCAGCCACAATTGGCTGGCAACAAGTGGGTTATAGAATGAATGATTCAATATTAGTTGTGTGAATGACGTTCCTAATCAGTTGACGAGATTCATTGATAGATTAACAGGATGTGAACGTTTGGACGGATGAAAGGCACTAAGTATTAATAAGGGAATACAATGCTTCAGTGGAGTAGTATATAGCCTACTATTTTATTTTTTTTATAGATGAAAATTAAAATATAACAGTCTATTTTGCGATTGAATAAAAGAAAAGATCATAACATAATTGAGAAATATGCACTATTACAATAAAGTTATATATCAATATATTGTAAATAATAAATTATATTTATACCATTAAATATTAAATTGAAAAATAAAATTATATGAAATTATCATGCAGAATATATGTGTTTTCTGACCAGATTATAGAGAAAAAGCCGCCTAAATTATGACATATGCGTTAGGCCAATGGAAGAAATTATCAAGTTATGATCAAGATATTCTATTGGACCTCATAGAACTCATGTGAATTTTATTAACCAATAAGGAACTATCCCGTTTCTATTTGATCGAAATGTGGAACGCAGTTATATTGACATCAACAAACAAGAGCAGAAAGGATAAAAGGAGCGTAAACAACCAATAAAGACGCGGATAATAGCATACATACCATTATAAGCAAAGCTTTGCGTATCTTTATATTTTTTCAACAGTATTATATATATATACATATTCTCATTTATGGTTAGAGGATACTTGTTGGCTTGTATTTTACAATAATTGTATCTTATTGTAATGGCTAGTTCTTTATTGACACTTGATTTAATAATCAGTGATCAGATATCTACCCTATCGAGAATAAAGAGAACTATTTAGTTACTTTCAATAGTAACTATTATTATTACTTATATTAAGCCTTAGCTCTCTCATTGATCTTGACTCTGTACTATTACTGTAATCGCTCTTAAACGCATTAAGGCAAGAGTCTCCAATGAATTTGTAGATGAGTACTACAGAAAACTGGAGATAGAGCCTTCTGTCACTTCAAACTCGCCTCAGCTTTCTATTGGAAGCGAATAAGAGCTTAGCACTACACTTATGGCTAGCTCAGCAACATACGTGCAAATGCAAAAAACCAATTGGAGCCCTCGAAGCCTGTGGGCTGACAAGTCCTTAGAACTATCGTAGATAGCCATAGGGTTATGGGCCCAATATAGGTAAACTTCTTTGCATGTATGTATAAATGACTTAGGTAGTTTTTTTTTTTTTTTGTAGTATACAA
>NAOQ01000363.1:20018-39427 GCA_002751075.1 Ichthyophonus hoferi
TTTTTTTTTTTTTTTTTTTTTTTTTTTTTTTTTTTTTTTTTTTTTTTTTTTTTTCATTTGTTTTTGTTATTCTTTCCTTTGCCATGTCTATATATACCTATCATAACCACCTTTACTGCCACATTTACTAATTTAGTTCTTTTTTTTTTGTAAACATTATTTACTCTCTTTCGCGCTTTCTCTTTCACTTCTTTTTCTCTATTTTCCCTACTTGTATTACTATCTTTTCGTTTCTATCCTTATATACCCTTATTTCTATTGTTATTTTATTCTTTTCCCTTCTGTCTAATGTCTTTTAAACTCAATGATCTATCATCACTTAGTCGCATATATTTTCACTCATAAAAACATTTACACACTATCTCTAGTGGTTGTCTTAACACAGCAGCTATCATACTACTATACTGTTTGTAATGGTATAATCAGTGCAATATACTAACTATACTAACATGGTCTATCTATAGGATGATCCTGAAATGCATGGCAAGGTTATAATGCGATTACAAAACATAGTAGATCTCGAAGCCCAATTAGAAACCTGTCTGGTTAATTGTCCCTACTACAGGTATGCAAGGATCCACTTAATACATAAATCGATAGGTATTGATTGGTTGGTTGGTTCCCTTATTATGGCCAGGGATAAAGACCTACTATTGGTGGATTTAGTTAATTGTGATTATGACGTATTTATTTGGAAAGGTTGTTTACAGAAAGATGTGTGGAAATCAGGTGGGGATTTTATAGGAATAGTGTGATTGGGCCTTGGTTTTAATATATGGATTCCTAAGATAGTATCTATATAGTTGCATATACTTAAATCAATATCTGCTACTAATTTTATCTCATGATATTTTATTAAATAATCAGCCAATGACAATTCATTATTAACTAATGGGGTGTTAAAACTTCCAACAATATGCTCCCATTCGCTTTCCACATGTTATTCACTTCCTAATTAGGCGAATCGGCTCATTAATACATCACAATGACGCATACCTTGCCTTAATAATCCACGTGCACACAGTGTTCCACAGTTTCTCCTCAACCCCGATGATCGAGGTGCCAAGAAAACAATGCCTACTTTAAGTCAAAAACCACTGAAGGAGACCACCTTGTGCAAGCCTGGAAAGGTTGATAAAAGTGCAATGTATGCGCCTAATCCCTCCTTTATACATACATACTTCCCCTACATGCAGTCCGTATAGACTTATTAGGTGATAATGGTGGGCTGATAGAAAATATATGAGACTCATAGTATGCATTCGGATAAAGAGTATGTATATATATGGCCCGTAAGAAAAGGATGTTTGTTTTAAAGTATTTTCATATATTTCAATGGGAGTGGTCCCAGGTAAGGCTATACACGGTTGTACTATGTAGGGCTTATACTATATAAGGCTATACTATATAAGGCTATACCATGTAAGGTTATACTATATAAGGCTATACTATGTAAGGCTATACTATACAAGGTTTTCCCTATCTGTCTCCTTTTCCTTCTCTGTGTTAATTCTATTGGGGGTTGGTTGGGGGGGTGGGTAAACCAATCAGGATGCAAAAGGTACGACCATATTTTCGTGAACTAGAGCTGGAAGCCTTAGTAATTTTAAAATGGAACAGCACAATGCAACACCATATGTTAGATACCTGTATGGAGGTAAGTAACTATGGATAGGCATAGGTATGTTTAGCTTGGCTTGGTATCTATAGTAATTTGGATTGCCTCGGTAACTATTAATAACTATTATTAGCTATTGCGTATGTTATGTTATGTTATGTTATGTTTTGTTTTGTTTTGTTTTGTTATGTTATGTTATGTTATGTTATGTTATGTTATGTTATGTTATGTTATGTTATGTTATGTTATGTTATGTTCCCCTCACACTAATATATATGTATGTTGTGCTTCAATCTCTAATATTATTCTTTCCATGCTTCCCTTACCCTCTCCTATCCACCTCTTTTCCGCTTCCATTTGTTCTTCAAGAATACCAATCAAATTGAGATAATCGAACTTAAGCTACCCCATGTCCGATTCCTACTGGATGATCTGGCCTTGAAACTCAATCATGTCTTTGGACCTAAAAAGCCTAGCTTCCTGTCTACCAATAAGAAGGGGCCAGACATGGAGTACACGTGCCTAAAAAGATATACTATGATAGAGGTAAGTGAGATATAGTAGATAGAGAGAGTTGAGATATACTATGATAGAGGTAGGTAGCTGAGATATACTAGACAGAGTTAGGGGGGTCTGTCTATCTATATCTTATTTCCTTCCCTCTCCTATCTCTCTCCCTTGCCTTTCTTGACATTGTATGTAGTCACCCTAGTGTGCTGTAGTGCTTGCTGCCTACCATTATCACTCTTTCCTAGCCTTGTTACCCCTTGTTACCTTATTATCAATTATATATTTTTCATTCGTTGTCATATACCAATCACCTCCCTTATTTTCTTTATTATTACTGGCATTTCTATTTCTTCAACCACCATGACAATTATCTAATTCTATTTTTGTTTTGTTTTTAAAACATAATGCAAGCCTCATTGAGTAATAATTAGATTAAGGATACTATTAAATCTATATGAAGGTTTTTTTTTTTTTAAAAAAAAACATTTCATTCCGATAGGTTATTGATAAAGTGATTGATCTTCTGCCGGCTTTGTGCACCCATCTGGAGACTCTTGTCAACCAATATCAGACAGTATTGGAGGCAAGTATATATATATATATATATATATGTATGTATTTGATAATATATAGGATCGTATGTAATATAGTATATAGGATAGTATATAGGATAGCATGTAGTAGAGTATATAGGATAGTATATAGTATAGTATATAGGATAGTATATAAAATAGTAAGTAGTCTAATATATATATATATATATGATATAGTATCAACATGATATGGCTATACACATGCACGATGGTCTTTTTTCCTACGACCTTTGACATTAGATAGCAAATAATGATATGTTATGAACATATATAATAACTATAATATATACAATACCTTTAATATATATCATATTCTTCCTTATTTTTAATATCGACTGTCGATTAGTTACCTAATTTATCTATTTAATTACTTCTTTATGCCAATCATTTCACAGCCTTAGTGTTCTAGGTTTAATTAATAATTTAGCTTTCAAAGACTTTTTTAATAATATAATTGGTGGTTATAGAGATCACTAAATCGAGGCAGATTATGACTGGTGGATTTAATTAAACAATTGGCGTCACCAATCACAAATACATTTTGTTGTTTATTCCTTCTTCCAGTTTCCTATACGTATTGTGTATCATTTCTGTTTTTATCTACCAATTATAAAACCTTCAATGCATTATTGGGGCCACCCATTGGCTTTCATTTATATGACGTTATATTATAACATGTTTTAAAAAACCAATGCCCACCTTCAGGAGAATGACGGAACAGCAGATCTAGTGGATCCTTCTCTTGTAGAGCAGATAGTACCATGTATCAACCTCCTATTGAAAGTATGTATGACTTGTAACCAATAGTATCCCGTATTGGCCTATCCTTGAATATTTTTCATTGGCCCTGCCATGCCTTACTATGATATCTTTAATGCTAAACATACTACTAGCTATATATATGTAGTCCTTTATATAGTGTACGTCATAGTATATGTTAATCCTACTGCACGTCATATATATATAGTCCTTCATATAGCATACGTCATAATATATTAAACCTACTTCACGTCATATATATAGTCCTTTATATAGCATACGTCACTGTATGTTAAACCTACTACACGTCATATATATAGTCCTTTATATAGCATACGTCATAGTATGTTAAACCTACTACATGTCATATATATATATATATATAGTCCTTTATATCGCATACGTCACTGTATGGGATAGGTTTTCACAGAAGATGCAATAAGCTTTCCCCACCCTTAACCATCTACCAATCATAACGTAAGACATGAAAAGGAACGTAGGGCAAAAGTACACATGTACTATGATATTTATAGCTTTATCCTATACCAATGGCGCCTTACTGGCGGGGTCGATGACCAACCAATAGAGATGTGCGTGTGCGTGTTTTACCAATCATAATCCCTCCTTTATAGTGCTTTACTCGCCTCTTTACCAGTGATGTATTACGATCCTGTGATCAACGTCATCGTCTAGAAGGTAAGGTTCTACCTATTGGCTCTATCCCTTTTTTTCTACCAATCATTTGCCCTCTAATTATTCTATAATTGGCTGGTTCCTATGATGCACACTTTGTACC
The DNA here is from genome assembly GCA_002751075.1 of Ichthyophonus hoferi. Classification (NCBI taxonomy): domain Eukaryota; class Ichthyosporea; order Ichthyophonida; family Ichthyophonidae; genus Ichthyophonus; species Ichthyophonus hoferi. The sequence goes on from NAOQ01000363.1 coordinate 24,295, forward strand.
ACTTTTCCTCCCACCTTTTCTAATCCACCAATCATCTATCTTCCTGATGCCTTCTGTATGCCCTACCTTGTATTTTAGTTATTATTCATTGGTGCTTCATTGTTCTATTGCCTATTATTGGACATATCCCTCTTTCTTTATTTAGCAATCGCCTTTTTCTTTTTATTCCTCTGGTTTATTATCTCTTATCCTCTTAATCATCGTTAATTATTATTGGAAAGATTAAATATTAACCAATAGATGATGTCTATTAATAGTGTAACTACCAAGTGAAGCAAGCTATTTCTCTAGCTATATATATATATATATTGATATGTATTAATTAAATCATTAGTGTATTATGTACTCATTAACACGGGTATAGGTGTTAATTACTATGTTTTCATCATATTTTGGAATAAGAAAAGATGGTTTTTATCTGAAACTACTGATACAACGTTGACTTTTTAAATTTAATATTACCTTTCTATTGGTGAGTTAATAGTTAATATTATAGAAAGACCCAGTATACCATATATACCATATGTTTTCTAATGCATTTCCTACCATTACTAGCGGTGTTGACGGTATTTGGTACACGTACACGTGATATGCGAGGTTCCATTCCTACCCTAGATACACTATGTAGAGAAGCCTTTGACTACCTGGCCAAGTTTGGGCCAATGCTGCCTTCCTTGTCTACATGTGCTTCTCTCTTCCGCCTCCATGTAGCACTGGTATGTATGTATGATTGGCTAGCACAACATCACAACTTCATAACTTTAGTGTCTCTCTCCTATTGGTCTTAGATTCTATTATTAGATTATTACTCTCTGGATACATGATTGGACGGGGATATATATTCCTTTGTTATTTCCTATATATATATGTAAATATATATATATAGGTAGATATATCTATATACAGATGTACTCCTCAGTATAGCTATCCTTTCTTCTCTGTCTGTTCTGCCCTTCATATGCGATCATATAATGTAATATAATATAATATAGTATAATATAAAATATATTATAATGTAATGTAATGTAATATAATTATAATATAGTATAATATATAATACAGTATAATGTAATGTAATCTAATATAAATATAATATAGTATAATATAGTATAATGTAATGTAATGAAATATAATATAATAAAATATTATATAGTATATTGTAATATAATGTAATTTAATAAAATATAATATAATATAGTAGAGTGTAATGTAATAAAACAAAATAAAATATAATATCGTATAATATAATATAAGGTGCGGGGATAAGTTAGTTAATTGATAGAAACAGACAAACATCTTGTTATTCTCGGTTGATTGCCATTAGTGCTTAGGACAATACCCACCGACCCGATCAAATTAACCAATAATGAATGAGCCATAAAGCTAACCTTATATTCATATTACACAGCAATTTTCATTAAAGCATGACAACCAATCAAAGGCTACTCTAACCCTACTGTGCTAATATTCTATCTATTCTTCCTTCCTGTAGTGTGAGGCCCTAGGCAACACAACTTCTTTCCTAAAGTTACTTAGTGTACAGGCTGGTGTATTACTGATGAAGGTCCAGAATAATGCTACCATTCCCATTGGGTAAGGCCACATGAGGCTAGCATTAATTGGCGGAGTGTTGGTATAAGCATCTGGCTTTACCAGGGTAGACCGTTAAGACTTATATAGATGAAGACCAATAGCTACACATTTTTAAATTTGGTTGGTTTACGAGCGAGATAGATAGATACATAAATGCTTTCTCAACCATATATATACTTGACATTACTGACTCAGTACTAATCTCTGGGATAGTAAATGTTACTCTGTGGTTATTGGATAGGTCTATAGTGAGACATGATAATAGACCTATAGAGTGGCTAGGATACTAGGTTGGGGTTACTTGATACTCATGACCTCTAACCAATCATGAACTAATGTGATGTTGCAACAACCAATCAATAGCGAGAAGGGGATGGATGGAGAAGAAGGTTTGAAGGGAGAGGAGATTGTTTTTTGTCTGCAACACCACGTGTGTGCATCAGACCATCCAATCAGCACTCTTGAAAATCTGGTAAATGCCTCTTTTATCATTGGTGCAGGGCCTATTTCCTTTAAATGGTGCTATGCGATTGGTTGTATGTACATGCTATCTATAGGTGTGTTTATATATTGTTTTATTTGTATCTTTGCATATATGCCCTCTTTACACTAAATCAATTGCCTATACGTCATGTATCCCATCCTAAATACCTTATTGAGTATATTCTATAAATACATGCTAACTGCCAGTCGCTCACAGGTAGATGAGGTCCTTCCCAAGCTATTGGATGCAGGAGGGAGTAAAGGTACGTCATCTTGATAATGATTGGCTACTTCTATTATCCAATCTTGTTAGTTTTATTTTTTATTGGCGTATTAATACTTTTATGTAATTGCTCAACTGGTTATTCCTTTCTTATGTCGATATTCTTTGTTTCTGTTTTTATGTTTTTATTTTTATTTTTGTTGCTGTTGCCGTTGCTGTTCTGTTTTTTTAATTTAAAAATAGTTTGGGTTGGTTTTGGTTTTTGTTTAACAATCATTAAATAATATCATTATATTTTTTATTCTATCCATCTAATTGGGTTGCTGACATGAGCAAGAGCACGTTGGTTAATATAATTGGTTGGTATATTACTTGGATTGAGTTGTGAATTTTTTGACTGTGTTATGTGTCTTACACAAGATGCTTTTCATGGGGAAATATACGGGTTTACTAGGAGATTTTGTTATGACTGACAGTATTTCCCAGACCTCTTTTGTCTAACACAACTTGGTGTAGTAATATTAGCTACTGATGGATTGTAGTTTTAAAATTATAGTAATATTGGCTACTGGTGAATTGTGGTTTTAAAATTGTAGTAATATTAGCTACAGGTAAATCGTATTTTAAAAATTATATTAAGATTAGCTACAGGTAGATTGTAGTTTTAAAATCATGAAGACCTACCTATCCAACACATAGTGAGTTCTATATGTTATGATTTTAAACATGTTTTATTATTGGCCCTGCTGACAGGCCACCTGTCTCCATCTTAGTTTGGCAAGAAAAGGTCTAGTTGTTATGCCAATGAACTGCTTATCTCTTATAGGGTGAATGTCAGACCATGATAAAATATTTAAAACTAACGGATGTCGCAGGTTGGATGGTAGCGGTAGCGCACATCAAGGGGGTGTGTAATGGGGTGGTCACCCAGTTGAAGAAACCCGACCAGCAAGAGGGAAGTGGCGACGAGGGTAAGGCTATATATATATATATATATAGTTCTGTCTTATCTGTATGGCTAACAGTCGCGGAAAGAATGTTGGTTGGCTGGTTGGTAGTGGTAGCTACTAGAGGTGTAGGACTAGATGGTTTTATTATGATCTTTCACGGCTACCATTGTAGCAGTAAAAGGATATAAGGGTCATTGTACACCCTGAATCTATTAATAGTTACATACCTTTCCTCCAATGTGAAAGAATTATTGCTCCGACGTCATCCTTAACCCCTCCCCCTTGTATACGTGATATTTAACCAATAATGCTTTTTTGGAATTCGGGGTTTCCCATTGGCGCAGATTTGTTTGCACTAGTTATTAATAGCACACCCTCACCCTCCTTTTCTGTATGTGATGATAATGATAGGACGGGGCGATAATTAATAACTAAATTAAACGAGGGTGATTGGGTACTTAAACAGATGTAGCCAATGAAACGGGTCGTGTAGAAAGGAGAATGGACCGGCTTAATCAATTAGTATTGTAAGTAGTAATTCACTTGGTTTTTATATATCGCCCTTGATTGGCGAGATATGACCATATATCTATTAGTCATTAATATCTATATTGTGATTGGTTCCCCTACATTCTGTGGTTCTTGCCTAGGTGTTAACTTCTCTGTTTAATGGTTTTATATCATGCATGTGATATCCTATTGGTTTTTATGTCCTCGATGTTTCTTTGTCATAGTTAGTTTACCAATATATCTGAATTTCTGTGCTTTTAAAATACCCCATATCATTAGTGGAGAAATTAATGGTATGATGGAATTGGCTGATACCTGATAAGATGTATAATACAGCATTAATAGACGAAAGAAAAAGAGAAAGGGAAAGAATAAGCGAAGATAAATAGAGAGAAAGATAGCCCTGATTGGTGGAATATCATATGAAGTGACCAATGATTATGTGGGAATATCACACCATGCACACCACCATGTACCCCATGCTCACTTCCTATCATAGATTGTTCTCTCGAACTGCCATCAAAGTCAAAGGGATAGAAAGGAGGTCGATTATAGCGGTGCTCCTACGAACTGGTAGAGCTTTCCTAGAGGCTTTCCTAAAACATGCCATGCCCTTTATTGTTTTACATTTTCGCTCATTTAAGGTGGGTTTTTCCCTCCCTTTCTTTTCTTTCTCTTCCTACGCCTGCACCGTACAGCACCTTATAGATGAAATAAATAAATCAAACGCAAAATAATAATAGTAATAATATATATTAATAGTTTAATGTTCGATTCATCTGCGTATATTAGGCATTAAGTAGAATCAAAATATAAAATAGTAATAAAAAACCAAAGAAAAATAAGAATAAAAAAAAACATGAAAATGGTACGGGTGTATTCTGGTAAGACCACTTGACTTACTATTACTCTACTATTTTATCCTATACTATTACTTTACCGTACTATCCTTATACTATCTTTATACTATCCTTATACTATCTTATACTATACTATCTTATACTATACTATCCTAGACTATACTATCTTATACTATACTATACTATACTATACTATACTATATATACTATCCTATACTATACTATCTTATACTATACTATACTATACTATACTAGCTTATACTATACTATATACCTACCTTTGCTGCTTGGTATTCTCACTCTGGCGCTGTTACCTCCTTATGATTATATCTAGACCACACACTGCTATACATGCACTACTTCACATACATACATTCCTCATTTGTTGATTGGTATATATCTTATCAGATATTACTATTACTAATTACTATTTACCAATGGTATCCTTTCTACAGGACTCTATCCTGGGAATGTTGAAGAGCCTCCAACATCTGACTCGCATATTACAGACCATGTGTGGCCACACCAAGGTTGAATCTGATTGGTCCCTGTTTCTATTACCCACCTCTGTTCCCCCTTGTATTAATTAATTATATCATCTGATATGATTGGTCCCTCCTGTACACCTTTCTATTTCCTAGAAAAAAAAATTCATCATTACCTATAATTGTTATTTTTGTTTTTGTTTGTTATTTTTTTCCTTCACAAATAAATTTAATATTGCCTTTCTACTGCATCATAAATATATTATATCCTAGAGTAACCAATCAAGTGCGAGGGAATTGTAAAGGTCGCATGGAATGTAACCTATTTATATACAAGATAAATCAATGACTGTAGGGTTAGAACACGTGATGCAGTGCGGGACATGCTTATATGGCTTGTATGGTATTCGGTAAATTTTAATGTTTAATATATATTGGCCCAATACTAACTCCCCCCACTCTCATTGGCTCTCTGGGGCCCATTTATCTCTTTTTCCTGCAGCTGTGACTCTTATTATCTTCTCTTAATCGATGTTTCTTCTTTCTCTCTATTTAAATGGTCTTCCCTATGTTAATATAATACAGCTCGAGGAATTTTCTCTTGGTTGTCGCTTTCTATCCTCCCCTCTCCCTCTCCCTCTCCCTCCCTCCTTTAGGTTAGTAAAGATACCGGGTTAACCAACTATGTACCAGGCCTAAAGAAAGCTATGGAGATCTTCATCTTCCGGGTCAAGGCGATGCTGGAGGTTAACAACTGTAGAGAGGCCTTTTGGTTAGGAAATCTTAAACATAAAAACCTACAGGTACTGGGCCTTCTGCTCTTTCTTTTTTCTCTTTCTATCTCTCTATTGTTATTGTACTGTCGCTCTACCAATCTATTTATTCCTCCTTTCTCCCTTTTGATTGGTACCCGACCCATGCCCCCTGATACTATTCCTTGCCTATCATATTTCTACTATCACATTGTTATCACGTCATTGGTCCATTTATATCTCAACTTCTTTTCTCTCATGGCCTATATATATAGCCTATGCGGTAACAGATATCCTAATTGGTTGGCACTATTTTAAGATTTATCACCCCCTGTATTAACCAATGAGTTGGTATTCATATCATGCTTTAACTTCTCCATTTTCAGGGTCAAGAAGTGTCGTCACAGGCTGCGATTGCAGAAGAGGAGAGTGAAGAGAGCGAGGAGGAGGAGGTGGAGGTAAGAGGGCTGGCCCACCACTGGCTTCTTATCATACAGCCTGACGTCACTCTGGCGTCACGGCACTTTTATCCACCTCCTACCACGTGCATTCCATATAATTCATGTTCACCATATATGGGTACCCATATCCTATACACACGTGTAGTGACTTGATCCTATTTTATTATATTATTATCCGTAATTATACTTGGAATTATTAATTATTATGCATGATATCTACCCAATAATAACATTTTATTGGGGCCCGGTCACCAGATTGAGCCAATTGAAGGCAAAAGTAATGCAAGGGGAAGAGGGTCTCCGCCAATGGACAGAGAAACGGCCCAAGGTGAACGACGACATGATGCTGAGACAGACCAAGAAGAAGAGGGAGAGGGAGAGGGAGAGGATGAAATACTAGAGGAGGAGGAGGAGGAGGAGCCTGAGGAGGAGGAGGAAGAGCCGGAGGAAGAGGGCGAGGCCCACAGTATAGATACTACGAGTAGGATGAAGAGGGCCAGGAGAGAGGGTAGCCAACAAACAAAGAAGAAATCTAGAGTAAGAATTGAAGAGAGCACTGGTAGTGAGAATGATGACGTCAGTGTGGATGATGATGTCATAGGTCAAGACCCTCAGGGCGATAGTGAGGACTCGGGCTAGGCTATTAGTGTATGACTGGTGACTTGTAATTTTCATTATGGTGCACTCCTTATCTTTCCTTCATCTAATACTTAAGGTGGCTCATACATACATAGTGGGCACTGGCTTTAACTAAAGCGACAGAAAAAAACAAATTAGACGCATATCAGGTATGCAAATAACTACAAGTATATATATAACTAGACAAGACATCCATACATAGGTATATAGAAACATAAATAATATATGTATATATATATATATAGTCGTAGTTGTTAGGTATTATATGATTTTGGCATAAATAAACTGTACTATAGCTACACAGAAACATAGAAGTTTATAACATTTGTCATTGTCTCATTACAGTGTATGCTTTGAAGCCTTCCCTCATGCTAATTATATTATTGAAATTGTCATTGGGTGTACCGTGCGCTACTGTGACAGCATGATCTTACAATGCTTTATACCTATCTCCAACTTCCAACACCTACTAGGTTCATTTCACTTCGTCTTTGTAACAAAAACCTAGTGACCATAGTAGCGTAACAGAACCACCACTAGCTATCTATCTGTAAGGTCAGAGATCTCGTTAAAGCTATTTGGGTTTAAACATTATATCGATCTCCTCCCTCTCTTCTTCGGATAGTCTTGATGCTCCGCCGAGAAGTAAGGAGTCTATGTGAGCTTTCGCACAAGCCTCGAGTACTTCCAGTCGGTCATAGGTCTGAAGGGGGTATCTAAGTAAACATAGATGGAGTAGAAGAATGTACTATACTAACCCATGCTCTATTATGGTATACTGCCATATATGTAGTGAGATAATAACTAATAACTAAAACACAATAAGATAAAAACTACAGTCAATATAGGATAGGGTAAAGAAGGAAATGGTGACATTGGGTTATACTGAAGGTTCTTGATATCGCATTTATGCCATGTCATGTACATATTTTTTCCCATCAACATAATGGAAAATGAAAACAAAAAATCCAAAAATTGTGACGTTGCAGCACCACAATATCTGTTATTTAGAGCTAACGAGGGATATATCTCTCCAACAAAATAAGCATTGAACTTTATCTTCTATATATGGATAAAGGGGATAGCAGAGCAGAGCAGGCAGAAGTAGGAAAGGGTCTTACTTGGAGCATGGTAATGCCCACCACTGTAATGGCATCGTTACACATCATGACTGCGTGGCTCCTGCCTGTATTCTTCCCTCGAAGGGCCGCAGCAATGTTCTGGGCTATATTAGTCTGTCATGGGGCATTCAATCAATGTTCGTACAGGTCACATGACCCCAAGCCTGATGGGATTGGAGCGGTCATAGAGTTGTAGGAGTGTAGTTGCCTGATTTTTGGCCAATTATATCCTATAAAGACCACTCGACCTGCCTGCCTCCCATGGCAACCTATGAAACAACTTCCCTGCTATCACCTCTATCACTTTGAGGTCATTCCGTATACTATAAATACCTACCAATGCGTGAGGTTATACATATTGCTACAAGATCGCTAAGTCTAAATGAATACGTAGTTATAATTGATTTGTCGATGCCTAGTTTGCATGTAATAAATTAGCTAATAAGCCATATAAGGAAACACTAATATAACCTTATCGAGATAGAATCAGACATCCCTAGTGTGCCTTTGTGACCTTTCATGAGTTGGATTAGCCAATACGGATATTTATGATTAGCTCCATTTAAGTTACTGGACCTAACCACATTGGTGTTAACTAAAAGTTAGCACAAATAATAAAACGAAGTATAAAAGAAAACAAAAGTCAATAATAAATGACCTGCACCGTCTACACATCGGCGGTATGGGTATCAGTAGCAAAAGCACGAAGTTCTCCTAACGCACACAAATACTTACCATTCAATTATATTTATATAATAATGTAATAATAATAACATCATTATTGTAATGTCTAATCCACCGTTAGCACTCCCATATGATAATCAGTGTCTAGGTCCAGTGCTCTTGCTCGTTCAGAACATAGGAAACTACTTACTTACTAACATTAAATAATAACAATAGTTATTATTTACATCGTAATATATTAACCCCTACTGATCGATCTCATTGTGCAATTTCCACATTCGCACCCAAGCCAATCAAAGTATCTCTCCTTCTATAGAACCTCTATCATAACAACTGTTTCTTAAAAATAGGTTCAATCAAATGCCTATTACTAACACGGGTCTAGCAAAATTAACTACTATCAAATATACAATGAGATTCTGACACATACCTTATACAACGGCAGCATAGCAATCTTGGATCCAGCTACAACGATGGTTTCTGCCATTATGTTAGGATCTATGTTTTTATGCGACATACAGTGCGCCCCAATGTTAACTGGATGGGCGGTGATTATTGCGTTAATATCAGGATTTGATTGGTAGATGGCCACGTGATGGGATATTGCTCTAGAGGGGCAGTAGCCCGTATCACTACAGGCTGCCTTGCCAAGAAACCGTTGGTTAATGCAGACATCTGGGATGGGTTTACAGAAAACGAGTCAATTGGTAGGATGGATACAGAGCTATAAAGTAGTATGGCTTAAAGTACATAATAGAGTATGAGAACTGCATCATGGGAGGGGTAAGTGGGTTAGAGGATAGAACGGTTTCATAACTGACCCCAGGCGGAATGGAGAGAATACGCTATAACACATAATATCTTACACAGGGAAACGGGAGACAGGGGCACAGAAGGATATAGAGCTACAGCTGACAAGGCTAATTAGTATGGTATTACACCGCCTAAGGCCACAGGTAAATAGGCATACATATACATATATATCTATAGGCACATCTTCCTTTTACCTCTCTTACCTACCCACCTAGAAAGTATACTTTGACCATGTCTTGGGGTTGCATAGTGTATCTATCTATGCCCGTGGGAGTAATGAGGACGGAATGTTCGTCCAAACGGAGCGACACCGACCCTGACAGGGGACCAAACAGCTGTTGTTTATAACCCCGCCTTACGTAATCAGCTAATTTCTGCCTTTGCTCCCTCTCTCGTGACGACATAGCCCCCTCCTCCAAACCCTCAATGCCCTCCTTGTATTCCCAGGCATCCTCCGACCACCAATGAGGTTCGTCCGAAGGTCTGGGATTTGCTATATCTGGTGGTGTTGGGATCCGGCCCAATGAAATGGCACGGAGCATAGTGGTGGCAAATGTCTCCAGGGTTGCTAGGGTACAAAAAGCATCATCTAGATCCATGCCTGCTACTACTGCTCCGTGATTGGCTAGTATAATACAACGGCTTCCTTTCCTATCCAAACAGTAAGGGATAGGGAATGTGATAAAGGGAAGAGGAAAAGGAGGTAACAGATTAGTGTTATATGTGAGGTCAGGAAATAGTTGCTGATGGTGGTTTCTATGGCAACAGTAGGAAAATAAAGATGGCATATGATATGTGGACCATGGACCACTAAACATACAACTACAAACCAATAGAAGCAAAGGCTACAAAGTGATTGATTTGGCCCTTAACCAATGGCAAGTAGTCTCTGCCTATACTGCAACACATACAGACTATGTATGTATACATGAGATATATACTAGCAGGTTAAGCATCATCTTACACAGTAACCATAGCAATCATCTCAGTCTCAATATGACAAACCCAACCATTGGCTAAGCTAATTAACCTAACAATCAATCATCCTACCTCTTGCTATATATGGTAATCTTATTTATCTTTATAAGGACATCCCGTTTTACCATTATAGATAGGCAGTGTGAAGTAAGTAGTCTAGTGCACGTAGTAGTAACTATGGTCCTACCCATCCCTCTACTTATTGGTGTATATAGTGGTTGCTATGTTCTAACCACCTCTTTACCTGAAGGCTTTGCCAGTCATACGGGCCAAGTCGCTACTACCTGGAAGAGCATAATCCACCATCGCTATGCGACCACAAACATCTGAGGCTTGCCAGAGGTATGAGTAGGTAGGGCGCTGCAGGATAGATAGAAAGGAAAGGGCAACCACACAAAGTTAATATAGGTACTATGAAACGGTATCTAGAATATAAACAGAACTGTTAAAAGAGAGAACGTGAAACATGAAACATGTGGCTGGGATAATACAAAAGGATGATAACCACAGGGAGGCCATAGGGGCAGGACTCTACACTACAGCACGTACATTATACGGTTAATTGTTGTAGTTTGATGTTGTTTTTAATAAATAACTTTAGTTACAAGTCCGCTTGACTTTAAGTGTGAAGGTGAGAACCAAAAGATGTGCATATTATACATGCCTATAGATGCTGGTACACTATATTGTATTTCTTTGTGTTCTTTTTATGTCTGCATGTATGTGTATAGGGTGAGCGAAAGTCAAGGAGGATTGGCTCTACCTTATAAGCAACAGCAAATGCAATTATTGAAGGTGAATGAGAATGGACTACAGCCCGATACTGGGGTTGACCTGAATATACAGCAGTGTGCAGCGCAGACTCCATAGACACTTTTGCACCCCCTTCCCACTTACTACCACCCGCCCTGAGCCACACAATCTGATCCTCCCTTAGTCTTCCCTTGTCGACCCCGCCTGGTGTCATCCAGAGGGTGCCATCACTGTCCATAATAGAAAGATTCCCCCCAGAAAGTGTGGTAAGTTTTTCGTCGTACAGACGAGTCATATAATTGACTAACTGTTGACGAGGGTGTTGGACATGGTGGTCTCTGGGCCGTGAGGCCCCTTCCCTGCTCCCCAGAGGAAAGACAGGTTCATCGGAATAAAAGGACATTAGAATATTATTTGTATACAAGGCTACTATTTACAGAAAAACCTAAGCCCTAGTGGAACAAGGAAACTATATAAGTTTACAGTCAAGTATTTGTGGGATAAAGTTTAGATATGGTACTAATTAGGACGTTCTATCTCTCAATAATCCAATTTACTACTCTCATTGAAATAAATTATTTGATAAGTCGGATTGAGCGCTCTTTGAGACGTTCACCAATAATATAAATAATATAGATCCGTGAAATATATATGTCCCATATTGATAGCTAAGTGGTGTAGGAACCGGAATATTTAATTAATTTGGGTATTTCTTTATATACCTATGAGTATTTAGTATTAGCAATTATTATTAGATGTGTAACATGGGAAAATAGTTTAATCTACTGATGTTAGGTAGCAATCCAAGGGGTGATCATTCTAATGAGGGTGTAATCGTATTAATCGTATTAAACTGATATATATAATCAAATAATTGTAATGGGCCAAACGATCTTCTGTGAATTGTATTAGCCAATAGGGATGTTGATAATCACTTTTATCTACGTTAACGAATGCGGCTATAATTAACAATCACGATAAGCAACGGTCGGAAAAGGATAAAAGGGAACTTATTTAGTTTCCATATTATCAGTTATATTAAAAAGAAAACAATAGTGATAAAACAAAAAATGTCTGTGGCAAAAATAAGCGTTTTAGCCCTTTATTTAGCCCTGTCAGATGCTGCTCCTACCGACCCCAGTCGAGATCAGCCCCGTAACAAGGTAACCATATACAACAGTACATATGCTACTTTGGACGATGTTTGGGAAAATTCACCCAAAGATGACTTCAGGAGCAATAAATTTTACGCCAAACTGCCGGTAGGCTGGTCAGTTGCCGAGGATACTTCAGACGCTAGGATTGCCATTCAGTTGTACAACTTTGGCTCTGAGTATGTTGTTCTTGACAAAATCGCACTTAACCATAATCTTGAGATTACTCCGGGTCAGGCTGTTATTGACGAGATTCACGGCATAAAATCCAATGTCGCTAAATCTAGTCGCATCCTTATCAAAAAGGATGAACCTGCCCCCACCGAGAAGAAGCCCTTTTTAACCGTACCCATTACTAACCTGATTACATTTAAGGGCCGAGATTATGCTATGGTGGACAACTCTGCGCCTACGGACGAGGCCATAGGTGGCTGTGATCCTTTTTTTTACGTGCTTACGGATGGGTGGGAGGTAGCTGCTGACAATCAAGATACCCATGCCGTCATGATCACTGCTCGATTCCCTTTCAAGTATATTTGCAAAGTCACCGCATCAGGTCAAGGTTATGGGTACGGTTTGAAGTCCAGTGCATGCAAGTCTGATATGCTTGTAGATATCCACGTAGATAAAAAAGAAGTGATTTCCGTGAACGGTATGATGTGTGGTGGAGTGATAGTCAGCAGAAAAAGTAAGCTCGCCGACACATGGACTCAAGAAACAGAAATAACCAACGTATATAAGGTTACCAAAGACAACCGGGAACACCAATACGCTGTCCTTGACAACACACCTGCCGACCAAGCTTACTTGGCAAACACTCCTGAAGGTAAATGTGACAATTGCTGTCAAAATGTTGCTATGAAGATTCCCATGGGATGGGAGCTTGCTAAGAAAACTATGCCTGGATACATAGAGGCCGCTAGTCAACCATGGGGGACTTACTGTACCGGCGGGATGACTTTTGACGGCAAGCCCTGTCAGGATTACATTGAGGATTCCGTTACAAGCATCTCCGAATACGCTACTACAAGATTTTGTGATTCTAGGACACTAATCAAGCGTACACCCATCGACTGTGTTTCCAGTTGGTCCGAGTGGTCTGCGTGCTCTGATGAGTGTGCATCAGTTAAAACCCGCGAGCGCACAAAGATCACTCAGCAGGCCCAGTTTGGTGGTATGTGCGAAATGACTGAGAAAACCAACAGTGGGTGCAGTAATACTTGCGCAATCTCCACCTCCACCTCCACCTCCGCCTCCGCCTCCGCCTCCGCCTCCGCCTCCGCCACCCCGGCTAGAGGTGGTGTTGGTGCTACTGTACCCTCTGTGTTAGCATCAGTTGTCGTTTTTGCCAATGCCTTTTTGTTCTAAGCCGACACAAAATGTTCTACATTGTATGAGGACAAGTCGCTGTAACTACTCTAGATTCTTATATAAAATAATCCGCCTAGGCATAGGGGGAGTGTTAAAACATGAATATTTCATTAATTTTGGTATTTCTTTGCATAATTATAATCATTTAATATTATTAGCAATTATTATTAACATATGTACTCTGGAAAAATAGCTAGTGCTATCATTTTTAATAAATGGCAATCCAAGATATACGATCAAAATTGAACCAGCCAATGGCAGAGGCCTTACGACTTAGTGCTACACAACATCTTTCGAATTTATAGATTATATACAAGCTTACCTAAATATACTTGTATGTATATTATATTGAGAGAAACCAATGTACGCATCAAGAAAATGTATGAACTGTTGAATAATATGCACATACTAAAATCCACATATTTGCATATGTGTTTATATCGATTAAAAAAATGCATGAAACATCTCTGTCGGAATCCGAGTAGTCGGATTCTGCTTCCTGATCAACAGTGGCACGCTTGTTGCCTGCACTGGTTTTGGATCCCGAGTCCATGTTAATGTCTCTGGGCTTCGGCCTGACTCCTCTCCCCCTGTATCTGTAGAGAGAGTGACCCGCTGCTTTTTATCTCCTTCTTGGGGACGGATCCCGACATCTGGCTGGTCCTCTTCATGTTGACAACAACTACTGGCAAGTCAACGGTCTCAGAATTGATAGACATATTAACGCTTAATGATAACTTTATTTAAGATATTCAACTGAAATCAGAATCCAGACTAAGTCTATAAACACTGGTTATATAGTTGTTCGATTTCTAATCAATTCCAGTTGATCATACGATAAGCATCATTAATCTAATTAATGATAGTTTTGTATTTTTATTACTGGGGGTAAATTATTTGTTCATAACACCATCGCTTATCTAATTATCCAATCAGAGTAAGTTTACATGCTAAACTGTACTAACCTTTTGTTCCTAATTAAATATAATTAGATACCTCATTATTGGTGGTTTCGATGTTAGTTTACATGCATATAGATAGGTATGCGGGGTTGCCTCATATATACCCGGCCAGGTGACGGGAGCCAAATATGTGTGATCGTCTAGCCCCCTATTTTTAGTTGTTTCTGTTCCTATTATCCTTTCCGCAACACTTGTTGATCATGGGTGTCAATTTACAGATCGGTTCATCGATGCTAATGGGACCGGCTGTATGTGTAGTTTTCAGAAGACTTGAGAGCTACTAGAATTATGTTTCACTGTAGATCCAATCGTTTACTCTTTAGGTGATGTGACGTAATGAG